>CM070516.1:12243477-12443307 GCA_036346375.1 Guadua angustifolia | reverse complement strand
CAATTGTTATACCACATTGAAATTCATGTTGACAACCATTGACACCCTAGGAAAACTAACTACTGTAATTAATGGTAAATATTTTATTATGGGAACGGTAGAAAATGCTTAGTCATGCTTAATCACGTCGGTACCTTACTATTATGGAAATGATTTCATTCTTGATTCACAAATGAATTGTGAAATGTATGGCAATTGGTGTTGCCGGTATTAATTTGAAATTTAAAAGTGAAAAATGGTTTGGACCGGGGCGGAATTGGTTGAATGGCGGGTGCGGGATGCACAAAATTTTTGGAATGTGATTGTCCGCCCTAGTCAATTAAGGACCGATCGTGTGTTACCTTGGGCCATGCTATACAGTACAACCACATGTCTATATGGGTACGACCTGGCTAAGTAATTTGCATGTATCGTTATTTGGCTTCACCAGGTGGCATCGCGGGTTTGTCGGTGCGACACTTGCAAGCAAGAAATGTGAGAGCGAAACCTTAGCGGTGAAGTCGGTAGCGTATATGCATTGTAAAGGCCTTGTCATGATCTCCTGCCGCACACCAAAGGAAGTGTGTCAATAGCTTGGCGCAAAGGGTTGATCATGTCGTGTGGGTAAAGTGTACCACCTCTGCAGAGTCTTAAAACTACTTAAGTAGCCGTGCTTACGGACAACAAGAGGCGTGGAACGCTTTCACATTGTAGATTTTCTAGTTTTGGTTTTAAATGAAAAATGATGGATTTGGTTTAAAAATGAAAATGTGGTTGGGAATCCGCGAGCGGCTGGAGCTTCCGGATATTAGTTTGGCGGCTAGAGCCAACCAGGTAGTTGGAACCTGGAAAATTGTTATACTTCAAAGTTATTTAATTATGTTATTTACATTTTGGTAAATGCTGCTTTAAGAAATTATTACTTGTATTTCCTTTAAATTTCGCTTTATGCAAATGAGCCATATTATGCCTTCCTTTGTTTAAGCCTTGCATTTAGTTAATTGCATTATGTTTCAAGACTTGCAGTATGTTGCATACTCACCCTCGCTTTTTATTAAGGCTGCTTATTCCATAAAGCGATGAGGAGATCAGAGGAGCATTCCACCGCTCGACATTTGTGCCGAGACTTTGAGGAGGAGGACGACTCGTTCTTCTAGGGAGCGCAATGGTCGGTTGCTGTGGGCTAACCGATTGGCTCTTTTTGTTCTACATTTCCGTTGCTACTTTTTATACTTCAATAGTAAGGCTTCATACTTGTAATAATGTGATGATGTTGTTACACTTTTTTGCTTAATCTTGTTATGAACTTTTGATATGTCCGTGTTATCATCATCGCATTTGATCGCGGTGCGCTTAGTTGTTCTCGGACTAGTGCGGTTGAAACACGAAGGGTTGGATTTGGTTAATCCGGGTCCCCACAGAGGTGGTATCGAGCCATATCGATCGTAGGTCGCAACCCTAGATAGAATGGCCGTTAGAATTTCAAAACTATTTTTGAAATCAAATCAACAAACGGTAATGAATAGTTTATCTCTTCTTACCTTACTCTTAGGATCTTATTTCTTCCCTTTTCGAATACTATTTTGAAAAGTTAAATTTGACCTTATCTCATGGAACATCTCTAAGTTTACGGTCCTCCGCAATATTCCAATCAACGAAGATTTTACTTCATGAAGAGACAACATCACCCAACAGAAAAGGCGGAAGATTAGGATATATTAGAACCTACCATAAGATAAGCACCCTACGTAGCATATTATTCGCTCTAGTTATATAGAGCAATTTACGTTGTCGTTATGTTTCGCTACTTGAAATTGGTCTTTATCACAATGTCGGATCGATTTATGTGTAAACTTAACCTCTTGGTTAAAGTTCCACAATAAGTTGTCCTTATGTGTGAATATGGAAAATTTAACCTATAGGATAACTAAGAAGTTATAAAATAGTTTATCTCTTATCTCTATAAAACTTTCACAAAGTTATCTTCTTTTTATAGAACTTCTTACCGATGTAACCATTATGGTCATCAACCTTTCTTAAATTAAAACCTCAATGAGATTAGTGTCTGGTCTCCATTACTACTCTTAGCTTTGCTTGAGATCACACCATTCATATCTAAACCAAGTTAAGATCTTACCATATTAGCAACACCAAACTAGCTTATGTCGCTTAGGTTAGTTAAAACTTAATGATCCAATAATAATTTCTAATCATGTTTTAAAACTCACCTCGCCGCTTATCTAGATTATATACCATAAAATGAGCTAGAACCAGAAAAGTTCTATACTTCGAATGGAAAGCTTCAATGGTTGTTTAAATGAAAACCGGAAGAATTTAAAGTCCTATTTTTCTAAAAGAAATATAAAGAGAGTAGCATCGCTTATACATATACTCTTTTCTAATCTATAGAATTTAGTCTCCTTATTTATGTACTCGCTTCCCTTTGTGTAGAACTTTCTTTCTCCACTCTTAAGTTATTCCTTTTAGAAGTATTTCTTTCCTTATTCTGCTTGCGTAAATGAAAACCACGAACAAATCTTTTGAAAAGAATTCGTAACAAGTCGGCAACATCATGACGTCTATACCAAAGAACTTCAAGAAGATGGGGATAGCGAAGCATCACAACCTCTTCGACTTCATAGAAGCCTTGGAAGATTAACACAACAGTGGTGAAAAAAAACTCAAGTTCTTAATAGCCTACAATAAAAGCTAGCATTATGCGAGTTGCATATTATTCTAGCGATATAGTAAACCTCTTATGCGAAATATATATGATTCGCAAGTGGAAGAAAAACCATAGATACCCTTCTTACATACTAAGCAAAATGTATACATATTGTTTATGTGTTATTGAAATTTTGTTGTAAATCTTTTGTATTGTTTTCGGGTTACTCTCGTGAATGTTAAACCACTAGGTTGAAATTTACGATGTGTTAACCCTACCTAATAAGAAAATTTTAATTAAGGAAATTTTTAAAAGGGCGAATTGTTGCGTGTAACCCAACAGAATTCCATCTAAGTAGCTTTACTCTAATAAATACTGATGCAGGATGTCTGCGACACAATTCATTAATACGTCTACTAAAGTAATGAGTAATAAAAAAATTAATTAATTAAATTAGCCTTTATAATTGACCTTCAGCCTCCCCAAATAACTCTGGTTGAGATGCAACCTTTCATTCATCTCAAATATTTTAACATACTCTATATCTCTCTTTAAATTAGCTTATTCTTACTAATGATTCTTGGTATAAACTACTAACACTCCTCATCTAATTCGTGAAACCCCGCAAGACACTCCACTGCCAAGAAATGATAATCCTACCATAGTTCAACCAAATCCGTTGTATTTAGCTAGAGCACTTCCTTTCAACATAGCAATCGTCATAACTCTCCACTTTCTCAATGTTCACAAAAAAAGGGGGGGGGGGAAAGAAAAAGAAAAAAAAATGTTAGAATCTGTAACCATGGTGTAAATGCTCACCATAATTGAACAAATCACCAGATGCACACCGTTCTATTCTAAAAGCTCGCACAAGATATTTCCAATAGTGGTGCATCTTCTATCAGAAAAGGAAATGGTTTAAACTAGAAACCTACTTCTATATCTTATTTGATACCTACACATTGTTCTTTGAAGTATTGTCAACCCAGTCAGTCCGAAGTTCGTGCTTGCACTCGCTATGGAGAAATAAGTCATGTTGTTGATGAGAGTGCAATCAATAGCTCTGGCTGTGAAGGAAATCATTCTCTTAGAAAATATCCTGTAAGCAATATCGCTTGTTACCCTTGTGAATGTCAAGATTATTGTCCAATTCAATGCCTCTCGATCCGATAGTCGCCAATACAATTTTGCTCAAGATTTGGTGATCAAAAGAGGAAGAAAACCAGCCACACAAGAAATATCACTTAAGAAATTATAGAAATAACACTTGATCCTAACTACCTTCACTAAGAAAGTAATAGTAAATGGTAATCTCCAATGGCATGTTCCGTGCTGATAAAGAAAATCATTAGGCTAAAGAATGTTCGAGAAACAACAAATTGAAATTCACAAGATAATATTAAGTATACAAATAACTGAACATGACATCATGAGAAAAGCGTGAATGCTTCAACTGTCACAAAAGAACCAAATTCTAAACGATGTCCACAAGTTGAACAAATATCTCCTATAGTCATAGACATACCAAGAATTTTAGCAGCACAAGTTTATAACTCCAAGAATAGAAGAAATAAAATCAAGCAGCTTCAATTCACTAGAAGAAGAGATAAAAGAAAAGGCGATTGAACGAAGATGCTTGTCCTAGAAGAGTTCTCGCTCAACTTTATCCTCAATCTCAATCGTCATCTATTCATCTTTCTAATAACACCAATGAATAATTGTCGGTAATATATATATATATATATATATATATATATATATATATATATATATATATATATATATATATATATATATATATATATATATCGGAAAGTCAATATTATTTGCCTTTGTTATGAAAAACATAAGTATTATGCCAAGCTGTTGCCTAAAACAAGAAGCAAACTCCACTTCAGTCTCAACCCCGACAAGCTCGCAACATTCTCTAAGGCAACCTCAAGAATTTGAAGACAAATACTTCCTTAGACATATATCAATCCAACTCAAAATGTTAGTCCAATCATTCATGGCATTCACCTCAGCATGAATTCATGAAGAAGTTTATGACACGCCAGGCGTAGTGCTTGGTATGATACTCATGTATTTGAACCTTACCAGGGTATAAGTGTAATTTTAAGATCAACTCTTTGATCCTAGTCACTTCCTGATCATCTATTTTATATCATTAGCAAACAACTTTCTGTTGTTTCAAATAAAATGGGTAATGTCACTTGTATCAACCGAGAAGAACTTGAATACCTCGCCAACACCTACCCAAGAAGAATTTTACTTCACCTCGACAAGGAAAACATCAATAATTCCCAAGCTATCTTAAAGACCTAGAAAACATCAAGTGTCTAGAACAACCCCTGCCTCGATATCAGGCCCTGAACATAAACATCTTTCTTATGTGATTGTACCCGTCACTTGTTGTGGTATTGAGTACGTCCTTGTGTATTCAATTCCTGCAATCAATCTTTTGAGTCTATACATTTTATTCCTTCATAGTTTTCAAATCCAAAGAAAATGAAACCCTTTGTTTACCAAAGTGAGCAAACAAGTTAAAATCACCATGAATCATCTTATAATCCTCTTACCTCAACCCCATACTTGAACTATCTATACATGTTTTCCAATTTAAAGTAAACTCGAAATGACATTTATTCCCAGCTCATTTCGTCAGCTAACGTTGAATTATACAGATCAACCATTGTATTCAAATACCTGTCTTGATATTAAACATTCGGTTTTTCCCAAATGAGAGTAATGACCATGCATCTTTTCTTTCACCTCAAATATTCTAATCATACCAAATACCACTATATAAATTAGATTATTAACAATGCTAGTTATTTAAACAAAAGAGACATGTAGAAAGTATTAGTATCTCTCATCTGCTTACCTAAAATTAAAATAGAAGCCTTCTCTATTTCGCACATCAACTAAGAATCACAAGACGAAAGACCGATTGGAGCAATCATCCAGGAAGAGGAAGCCACCGGGGCCCGAGGAGGATCTTGAGCGGACTACCCTAACCTTTTTCCTGGTTAGTTCCAAATCTCGGGACGAGATTTCTTGTTAGGGGGGGAGGTTTGTAACATTCCGTTTTTCAAGTTCTTGAACTTGAATTTCAAAATCGAACCGTGAAAATTTTCTCGAATTTAATCTAGCTTAAATTGAATTTTAAAAGTCAACAAGAATTTAATTTGATTAATATATATTTCAAATTAATTATTTATTATTTTATTTGGGTTCCTTGTGCTTCATTTGATTTTTCTGTATTTTTGGAGATTTATTTGGATTTATTTTCTATTTATTTGAATTATTTGAAGTTTATTCAAATTTCTGGTATTTTATTTAATACGGAAATGAATTTAAATCTCTTAATTATCCTTGGGCCGAATTCACTGTTCATCTCACCTCGGCCCATCTCTGTTCATTTCCCCGGCCGGCCCATTCCGCATAAAACCCTAAACCTAGATCAATCTCATTTCGATCGTCTGCGCTAGAATCAACGCCAGCGTCCGGCCGTCGCTGCCAAGGCCATCGCAATCTTGGGAAACCCTAGACGCACGCTGCTCTTGGCGTTCGTGCCCTACACGCTGCCCGAGACTATTTAAAGCCCTCTCCGCATCCACGCCGCACTCGCCGCCTCACGCCGCCCACCCCCTCCATCTCTCGCCGGCTGAGACGCCTCCGTGTGGCCGCTAGCCCTCGCCGTAGTTCAAGTCGTGGTTCCGAGCCTTCTCCGCCGCTTTTCTCCGCCGTCGGTGAGCCCTCGCCGCACTTCTTGGTAGCGTCGAGTCCATCTTCTCAAGAGCTACCGGATCCGCTAACTCTTTTGCTCGTTCCGGTCGTCCTTCGCCGTTTGACGCATCCTCGTCCCCAGCGCCGGCTGAATAACACCACCGCCTCGTCGGCCTTTCGAGCTTTCATCGCCGTCGGATCGGCAACCAACGGCGGATTCTGCGCCAGCGTCGCCGCCGACCGCATCTTCACTCCATCGCCATCGGATCGTCATCTGCGCCGAATCTGGCAGCGTGTGCGTAAGCCACCTGCCTAGCGTAGCCTTGTACTCTCCACATGTCGCCGCGTGCCAGCCACGTGGGCGCCATGTCCGCACCAGCACGTCATGTACAAGCCACGTCGTGCCACATCCCGCCACGTCAACCCTACCACGCCTCTGTGTCATTACGTCCGCGGACGCATTGCGCCACGTCACCGCCACTTCAGTCTCAACGCCGTGTCGTCATGCCACGTATACGCCGCGTCAGCGCCATGTCAGCGCCACGACGGTGCCATGTAGACCCTAACTGCTTGCGTGTCTGCCTCGTCGCCGTGAGCCGTGTCCATGTGAGCCGAGTCGCTGACTCATGGGGCCCGCTGGTCAGCGACGCATTTTTATTCCTTTATTCGCTGATAAATCCGGAAAAATCCGAGCCCAACCAATCCCAGGCCGACACGTGTCCATCTCTTCTGATTTTCTTATTTTCCCTCCATTTAAACTTTGGAAGCCCTGTTCTCCTCCGTTCGAACTCCGATTCGAACGATTCAAATTTCTAAATTCATCTAAAATCAAGATCTATCTGTTGGTGTCATTTTTTTGAATTTTTGAATTTTATTTATTTCTGTTTATTTATTATTTTGCCTCGATTCGCGTGTTTCGCGTGTAGACGACGCACCGGTTGAGCGAGAGGAGCATCCAGCGGAGGTAGCAACAGCGGGAGAGGGTGAAGGCAAGTCTCCTTGACCATGTTGAACCTAAATTTATTAAAAGCTATTTTGTCTTTTAAATTATTGCATGCTATTTGAATCATGAATTGTATTTTAATGTCATTTTTAAAAGAATGCTTAGATAAATGCCAATTGTTATACCACATTGAAATTCATGTTGACAACCATTGACACCCTAGGAAAACTAACTACTGTAATTAATGGTAAATATTTTATTATGGGAACGGTAGAAAATGCTTAGTCATGCTTAATCACGTCGGTACCTTACTATTATGGAAATGATTTCATTCTTGATTCACAAATGAATTGTGAAATGTATGGCAATTGGTGTTGCCGGTATTAATTTGAAATTTAAAAGTGAAAAATGGTTTGGACCGGGGCGGAATTGGTTGAATGGCGGGTGCGGGATGCACAAAATTTTTGGAATGTGATTGTCCGCCCTAGTCAATTAAGGACCGATCGTGTGTTACCTTGGGCCATGCTATACAGTACAACCACATGTCTATATGGGTACGACCTGGCTAAGTAATTTGCATGTATCGTTATTTGGCTTCACCAGTGGGCTGTGCGGGTTTGTCGGTGCGACACTTGCAAGGCGCAAGGGGGGGCTGTGAGAGCGAAACCTTAGCGGGTGAAGTCGGTAGCGGTATATGCATTGTAAAGGCCTTGTCATGATCTCCCTGCCGGCACACCAAAGGAAGTGTGTCAATAGCTTGGCGCAAAGGGTTGATCATGTCGTGTGGGTAAAGTGTACCAGCTCGCAGAGTCTTAAAACTACTTAAGTAGCCGTGCCTTACGGACAAGGGCAAGGCGTGGGAACGCTTTCACATTGTAGATTTTCTGGTTTTGGTTTTAAATGAAAAATGATGGATTTGGTTTAAAAATGAAAATGTGGTTGGGAATCCAAAGCTACCTGAGCTTCCGGATATTAGTTTGGCTAGAGCCAACCGTAGTTGGAACTCGAAAATTGTTATACTTCAAAGTTATTTAATTATGTTATTTACATTTTGGTAAATGCTGCTTTAAGAAATTATTACTTGTATTTCCTTTAAATTTCGCTTATGCAAATGAGTCATATTATGCCTTCCTTTGTTTAAGCCTTGCATTTAGTTAATTGCATTATGTTTCAGGACTTAAGTAGTATGTTGCATACTCACCTCGCTTTATTATTGCGGTTGCTTATTCCATAAAGCAAATGAGGAGATCGAGCAGGCATTCCACCGCTCGACATTTGTCTTTGGAGACTTTGAGGAGGAGGACGACTCGTTCTTCTAGGAAGCGCGACTGATCGGTTGCTGTGGGCTAAGCGATTGGCTCTTTTTGTTCTACATTTCATTTGCTACTTTTATACTTCAAATAGTAAGGCTTCATACTTGTAATAATGTGATGATGTTGTTACACTCTTTTGCTTAATACTGTTATGAACTTTTGATATGTCGTGTTATCATCATCATGCATTTAATTGTGTCGCTAGTCGTTCTCGGACTAGTGCGGTTGAAACACGGAGGGTTCGGATTTGGTTAATCCGGGTCCCCCACGTGCCCTTGTAAGTTCAACCTTCATTAGTTATGGTTTTGGTGTTAATGACAAATCTAATCTTGTGTTAATGACAAATCCAATATTGAGTTTATCCCCTAATGCGATAGTGTTATTAATGACAATCTTATATCGAGACTAACATGTTTATCTAGAATATCTTTGATTAGTCTCATCGCATTGAAAAATGGAAAACCCAAGGTATGTTTGCATATTCATTATAGTATTAATTACATACTTTGGATTCTAGTTAAAGTATGAATGTCCCCGTTATATTAACCACAAAATGTGCATCATGTTTCTCAATCTATATATTACATGGATGCACATATTTAGGGGGAGTTTGTAGTTTAACTTGAAAGTCTCTTTGTATTGATCTATTCTTTATTGACACATATAAGGATCAAGACAAAGAAACTAAATCCTTGAGTATATGTTTGAATTGCATAGTTATAAGTATACTCATGGTAATATAGGATATACTCCAATACGATCAAATTGGATATGTGCATATTATGTCCAAGTTAATTATATCTATGCACATATACATGTGGGGTGTATTCTATAGTTGATGATTTAGAGTAATGATCATTTCCATATAGTTTACATATAATGGATCATTACTTTTCATCAAGATGAGTATATGAAAACTTGTGTAGTTAATGTATACTCATATCAATTTAAATGATAATTTAAATTGAGTTCATTTGTCTTGTTAATCATTAAAGAACACTTCATCATGTGTTGATGGTGCTCCTTGATTAATTAAGGACAAATGGATAGTTCTTAAGTATAATTAAGCATGTGTTGCATTGTTATACTTAAGATACATTTACAATCATTTCAATTGATTTAGGTTGTGCTCAATTGATCTAAAGGCATCCATTATGTGTTAATGGAGTGCAAGAGATAATTGAGACAACCATGCATCTTGGACTAACTATTTGTATGAGTTGTGATTAAGTTAGGTCCAAAGATTGATGAGATGATGAGAACGAGACAAGGACGACATCATGAGTTGATGGGCGTCAAGAGTGGATCCCGAAGATAAAGAAGGGTAACGATCCCGGGGGAATATCAAAGTGATGATCATAAAGACTCCAAAGGGGATTGCTTGTGCGCGGCGGTGAAGGTGTAACTAGATAGGCTAAGGACTTTGTAGTCTTTGAAGTCTAAGGTTTTATCGCCGTGCTATTAAGAGGGGTCGTTCCCTTTGCTTGAGCTTCATCATGTGTTGGTGATCTCATCCCGCGTTCACTCAAGCTCAAATCATTTGGATTTGGTTTTTGCATGAGGGTTAACCATTTGGCATGTGTTGCGAATGGGTTAAACTTATGCTTGGTTGCATTTGGTTTTCGCATAATGCTTTGATTTGCATGTGTTGCAAATAGGATAAGCTAATGCGTTGGCTTTTGCGTGAAGTTCACTTTTGCATGTGTTGCATTAGTTGAAGCTTCATGCTTTGGTTTCACAAAACAATCTTTCTAAAACTTGTGTTTGCTTGGAGCTAAGTTTTGCATGTGTTGCAAAAGGAGAGAGCTCAAGCATGATTTTATGTTGTGTGTTTGTATGGAGCTAGAGGCTTGCATGTGTTGCGAGTAAAGAGCTCATACGTGTGATTTGGTTTTGGTGTGAAGTTTGGTTTTGGTGTTGCATTGAACTAGAGAATTGCATGTGTTAAAGAGTTCATGCATCTTGATTTGATGTTGCTTGGAGCTAGACTTTTGCATGTGTTGCAAAGAGTAGTGCTCAAGCATGAGATATGTTTATTGTGTTGTTTGCAAGTTCGTTGTGCGAATAAACCGAGGTTTATGAGTCCGAATTTCGAGAGCATGTGAGTGGGGCTTGCAAGGTGTTGGCAAGTTGACCGGTCTTGTGTTGACCTTCACATGGCTAGGGAATTAATCTCATAAACTCAGTTTGATTTGCTTAATACGCTTTTGCAAATAGTCTTTGAGTTGGTTGTGAAATGTGTTTCGCAATTTGGTTTGAATTCTTTGAGCATGGGCTAAGTTGGTGCAAATGTGTTTTACGTGTGTTTGATCATGTGTTGATCATCTAGAGGCTCAAAGAATGGGTTTCGGTTTTGGAGAAATGGATTTGAGTCGATCTGGATTTTCTCCAAAGTCGGCACTACCGCTGTTTGGGCGGTAGTCTACAAGAAATACTACTACCGCCTTTGGTTCAAGTGTAGCACTTTTCGATCTTGGCGTGTTTTCTGAAGCATTACAAGAGCATTTTCTGCTTCGGTGGGAGCGGTAGTATCATAAATCTTGGTACTACCGCCCTTAGAGGGCGGTAATACAAAAATATGTCCGTTAATGGCCGTTGGGAGCTCTGAGCGTACTCACTGCCCTTAGAGGGGTAGTACATAAAAGGCTGATTTCGCCCATTTTGTCCCCAAACGGCTAGTTTTCTTGTGGGGGGCTATAAATACCCCCTTTGGGGGCTTAGGGCAATAGTTGCTGGTGTTGTTGCTGTGTGTAGGAGTTGTGTGCATGTGTTGCTCTTCTCCATTTGCCTCTTGAGCTTAAGAGTGAGACTAATTGCATTTGTTGCAATTAGGAAGTGGTTTGGGTACCTCTTGTGCATGTGTTGCACTTGAGGGAGGCCTTGTGCATGTGTTGCACTTGGTGATCACCGGTTGCGCATTCGTTGTGCTCAGTGAGGTTCAAGCGAAGGAGCGGCTTGTTACTCTTGGAGGTTGCCGACTCCTAGACGGCGTAGGCATCGTGCGCGGGAGCTCTCAAGGTGTGAGAAGCCCCGGCAAGTTTGTGAAGGTTCGGGTTGAGCCTACGGCATAGCGTGAAAAACCACGACTAGTGGAAAGAGGCGGTGCTCGAGCGGAGCCGGTCCAAGTGTGGACTTGCCTCAACGTGGACTAGGGAGACCAGCAAGTCTCCTAACACCACGGAAAAACATCGGTTGTCCTTGTCTCTTTATGTTCAAGTATTTACCTTTTGCATATTTATCAATTGCTTGAATGTATTAGAATTGCTTAGTACTAATTGATTGTTCAATTTAGCAATTCTAGTGTAGAGACATAAATTTAGTTAGTGCACTAGTGAGCCTAGTTGATTTAGGCTTTAATTGTCAAAACCTATTTATAGCTTCATGATATATCTTTGATTAGGTTTTGACATAGGGGTTGATTAGAATGAATCGATCTTAGTGAGTGATAGAATTTCATAAACGCCTATTCACCCCCTCTAGCGCATCCTCGACCCTACAAGTGGTATCGAGCCACGGTCACTCTCATTTTAGGCTTAACCGTTTAGAGAGTAAAAGGGATGGCGCCTAGCGGTCTAGTGCACTCACACGATCCACAAATGCTAAATGGATCTAATTATGCTTCATGGAAAATATTTATGATTAATCATTTTAAATCCGTGAGCCCACAAATATGGTGGATCGTAGATGTCGGCATTTCTTCTCCACTAAATGAAATTGCTCCAACTAAAGGAGAGGAGAAATGTCTACATCTCGACGCTCAAGCTACTAATGTTTTATTTAGCGTTGTGAGCGTAGAAATTTTCAATCTCATATGCAATCTCAAGAGCGCTCATGCAGTGTGGACTAAGATTCAAGAATTATATGAAGTGTCCACATCAAATGAGGATTGTATTGAGGAAGAAGTGTCGGTTGACGATTCAACTTCAACATCAAGCGATGAACCGGCATCTCCGTCAACCTCAACCTCCGCCTCAAGCGACGACGAATTTTCACTCCCATCAAAAATCCGTTGCTTTATGGCAAAAGGTAAAAATGAGGTAAGTGATGATGAAAATGATGATGAGCCCTCTTATAATGATTTAATGGATATGTTAGAGGAGCTCAATAATTATCTTGGGAAGGAGAAAAATAAATATAAGATTCTAAAGCTTGAACATGAATCACTTCAAAGTGATTATAATTTGCTTAAAGAAAATCATGAATCACTCCTTAAAGAAGTCTATAAGTCTAAGGTGGATATAGGAATCACATGTGATTTAATTGATGAAATGCCATGCTTAGATGTAAATTCAAATATTTCATCAAAAATTAACATGTCCACCTCCTGTGAAGACTTAATTGATACACCTTGTTGCTCTAATGAAATTGTTTCTAGTTCCTCTATGTCTTTAGATGTTAATCTTGTAGAGGAAAACAATGAGCTCAAGGCCCAAGTCATTAAGTTGGAAAATGACTTGAAGAGGTGCGTTAAAGGAAAAGCCCTCCTCGACGAAATCTTGAGCAAGCCAAGGGCGCCTCAAGACAAGCGAGGACTCGGCTACAACTCCAAGAGGGAGAATAGCAAGACGAGGCATAATGCGCGACACACGAAGACAATCAAATGCTTCGCATGCAACAAGAAGGGCCACCTGCCTCCGTGTGCCCTAATAATGTGGAGATCAAGCCACAAGCATCAACCATGAGGCAAGCCGCAAGGAGCAAGTCAAATCGGTCAAGAGAGTACCAAATAGCGGGGCGTGCTTCAATTGTCGGGAGAAGGACACTTCGGTAAGGATTGTCCCAAAGGTATAACTCCTAAGCCTATTCTCATTAATGAAAATTATTTGTTTAGGAAGGACAAGAATGGCAATGTGTTTGCCAAGCTTGTCAAGTCCCCTATGCCCGCTAAAATGATATTCATTTGCATAGGAAGAATAATTCTAGAAATGTGTTTGCTCAAAATGCTAGGTTTCCTAAGAATAAGAAAAATCATGATGATCATATGCTTAAGAAAAATAATAGCAAAACATTTACTAGATTTGCTAGATCCTCTAAGCCATTTCATAATTTTAATTATCACATGCTTAGAAGAGATCAAACTAGAAATAGTTTTGCAAAATATCATTGTCCACCTAAGCCATTCCATAAAAATGCCAATTATTTGCCTAGGAGAAATAATTATTGCAATTCTATTTCTAGTCATGTTAGTCAATTCAAAAATGCTAAAATTAGGACCATTTGGGTTCCTAAATCAATTGTGACTAACATTGTCGGACCCAACAAGGATTGGGTATCAAAAATCGCCTAAAAGAATTTTAGGCAATAAAGAGATGGATTGGACGCTTGCACATCAAGAGGAGAAGGATTACATTCTGTCTACAAGTGGTGTGGGCTTGAAGAAAATCAAGTCCATCATGAGCCAATGCCATCTCGGTAACAAGTATTTAAATTGATTACTATGTAGCTTCTAGCCTTGTGTAGGTTTGGATGCATTAGTATTAATGAAAATCAATTTAGATTACTTGTTATGGCCACTTGCTCTCGCCTCTTATCTATTCTCTTATTGCAATCTTGAGCAAGTTAGGCAGTGGCACATTTAGGGGGAGTGTTAATTCATATTCATGTGTATCACATCCCTACGTGTGCCCATATTAATATAAGTGCATATATATATATTTTCAAAATCAACCATTTAGCCAAAAGTCAAAATTTTGTATACTATTACTAATCTTGTGAAAAACTAGTTGAAAAATGTATACAAATGCTTTTGAAATGTTTTCCAAAGGTTTTAGCTTCACAAAATCTATTTTGCAAAGAAAATGAGTTTTAACTCCAAAAGCTAGTTACAAGTATCTTGATTTTGATTTAAACTTATAATTTTCATAGAAATAAAAGTAAAATGATTTTGAAAAGAATTCCAAAACAAAAATCCTAGAGTTGGTCAATTCTAACAACTTTCGTGTTCAAAAGATTTTTAAAAGACCAACCTAGCGAAAGTTATTTAATTTTGAAACTCGCCGAAAAACTATACTTGACCAAAAATGGTCGTATTATTGCACTTAGTGAGTTTCTCCATTTGGATCAATTCTTGTGTAGAATTTTTGATTCAAAATGATATTTTAGACTCATACACAAAATTCAAATCTATATATCTTACCCTTGCTAAATTTGAATTCTTGTGTTGTTGATTTTGACTTGGTTTCTATTTGCTTCTTCGAATGGACTATTTAGATCAAAAGTCAAAATTATATTTAAAAGACCCAAAATTTGCGAAAAGCTTTGTAAAGGTATTCTATTATGTATTTCAAATGTTTTACAAGCTTCCAAAATGAAAACCTATATGTTGAAATCAAATTTGGCTCAACACGTTTTGATTTAATCCAAAATGGCATATTTAGGCATATAGCTCAAATGTTGGCATTCGAGTTGGATTTCATCATAAATCTTGGCTATACATATTCTTGATACACCTATCTAAGCCATGGAAATCAAAATTGCATGAAATCCAAGTTGAATTGCATTTTGAGGCTTTTCGTGAAAATCAATTTCCTTTTATGCCTCAAAACGCAAATTGCCATATCTTTCAAAATAAAATTGATTTTGAGAAATTTCTTTTTGCAAAACCTTCTAATTAGTCAAAAGTTCATTTCTGGAAATTTTCAAATCAATTGGACTTCATTTGAATCATTTTTGCCAAAAATTTGCAAAAGCCGAAATTTCAGTGCATCAAGGCGGTACTACCGCCCAGAGCGTCTTGATAAGTATAGGGTTTGCGGTACTACCGGCCCTGTGTGAGCGGTAGTACCGGCCCTGGCAGATCGGTTCTGATTTTTCAGAATTTTCCGAGTTTTGCTTTGGGATATCTTTTGATTGGTACTTCCTTTTTCAAAAATTTTTATTATTCAACCCAGGGTATTAAAACCAAAAGCTTTAAAACATTAAAATCTCCAAAAACAAACCCCCAAAAAAATTTGGGACCAATCTTTTTTGGGAAAATTTAAAAAATCAACAAAAAAATAAACCCATTAACATTTAATAAAATAATTTAAATAAATTTAACCCATTAAATAAAAGAATATTTTAAAAATATCCCTTTTACAAATTTTACCCCTTTTTCAATTAAAAAAAAAACAAATTTTTAAAAATTATTTAACAAATTTGGGGAAACAATTTTAAAAATTTCCAAAAAAAATTTTACGCAAATAAACAAAATTTAAATTTTAACCCAAAATATAAAAACCTTCCAACCATTTTCCAATTTTAAAATGGGAAACTAACCTTTGTTAATAAAACCTTCTTTTTTTAAACCCATTTCTACAAATCAATTTAAAGCAATAAAAACCCCTTTTAATTTTAAATTTTCTTAGAGAAAAAAAAAAAATTTAAAAGGGAGAAAAACCAAGTTTAAAACAGATAATAAAGCTTACACAAAAAATTTACCCAAAGGAATTTAGTAAAAATTTGCCCAAAAATTTTTAAAAAATTTGGAAAACCTTAAATTTTCCCATTCCCTTTAAAAAAACTTAAAATTTTAATAAACAAGGAAAAAAAAAATTTTAAAAATTTATTAATTAAAAAGGAAAAAAAATTAAAAAGGAAAACTTACTCCCCCAAAAACCCAAATTACCCCAAAAAAAAGGGAAGAAAAAGAAATTTCACCTTTTTTTAATTTTTTTTTCCCTTTTAAAATCCAAAACCCAAAATTTTTAAATTTCCAAAATTTTTTAAAAAAAAAACTTAAAAGAATTTTTTACCCAAGGGTATCCCCTACATTGTTTAAACCCAAAAAAATTAAAATTTTATCAAAATTTTTTCCCTTACCCTTTAAAAAGAAAAGTAAGGCTTTAACAAAGAAAAATTTAAAAAAAACCCACTTATTTTTTAAAATTAAAATTTAATATTATACCCTATTTTGGGTTAAATAAAAATCAAACTTTTAAAAAAAAAAAATTAAATTTGGGGTCAAAAAAAGGGCAAAACCCCAAACCCAAACATTTCCCAATTTTATTTTTAAACAAATTAAAAAAACCCTTTGAAATTTTTTAAAAAGGGAAAACTAATCACAATTTTAACTCTCAAAATAAGAATTTAAATTTTAAAAAACCAAAACCCTTTTTATTTTTCCCACAAAATTAAAAAAGGGCAACCAAACAAATTACCAACTTTCCAAATCCAAAAAAGAAAAGGATAAAAAATTGATCCAAATAAAACAAATTAAATTTTTTATTTTTAAAACCCACCCCAAAAATTTCCAACCAAAAAAAAATTTCTTTAAAAAAAATTTTAAATTAAAAAATTAACCTTTAAACTTTTCCTTGGCCCCAACCCAAAATTAAAAATTCCCAAAAGGGGGAAAACCCTTCCCCGGAAAACCCTGGGCTTTTTTAAAGGGATTTGGGGGGCCCAATTTTAGGGGGGGGGGGCCCCAAAGGTTAGGGGAAAAGCCAGGAAAGGGGTTTTCCCACCCCTTGGGGGGAAAAATTTGGGAAAGGGGCCAGGGGGAACCAAAAAATTCCCGGGGCGGGGGGGCCCCCCCCCTTTTCGGGGTCGGGTTGGGCCCGGAAAACCAAAAATTTGGGGGAAAAGAGGGGGGAAAGGGCCCAAGGGGCTTTTTTTGGGGGAAAACCAGAAAAGGGGGGGAAACAAAAGGGGAAAAAAGAAATATTGTTTTGGGGGAAAAATCCAAAAAATTTTAACCCAAAAAAAGGGGAGGGAATTTTTAAAGGGAAAAAAAAATTTTAAAAAAAAAGAATTTTATTCCAACAAAATTTTAAATTTCAAACCAAAAAACCAAATAAAACCAACCCAAAAAAATCCCAAAGGGGGAAAAAAAATTTAGTTTTGGTTTAAAAAGTTCAAAAGGAAAAATTTCCCTTTTTCTTTTTTTCTTTTTTTTCTTGGAATTTTGAAGCTTGAAATTGTTGCAAAGAACTGTGGGAAAAATTTGAGGAAGGGCCAGTTATTTGGAATTGCAAAACCAAAGTTCGAAAACTTTGAAGGTTTTGAAAGGGGTTGTTGAAATCACATACTAAAATTTTAAACCCTTTCCCCCCAGGGCCACCTCCTCGCCCTAAACCCAAATCCGTGGAAGGGTCAAAAATTGGCATATGCGGTTACACTTCCCCCCCATCCACCCAAAGGATGGGCTGGGTAAAATTGGCAAGGATTAGAACTTCCCTGACTTTTCACCGTCCAATCCTTTTCTGAAGTCAAGCAAAGCCTTTACTTCTTAATTTCAATCTCATTGTTAACTTCATTTTAACCAACATTTTAAAGGTTCGGGTTACCGGCCAACGAAAAAACGAATAGTGGGGGGCTTCCCCCAGCGTATTGCAAACGTAAACCAAGCCAAACCAACTTTAAACAAAAATTTTTTGTTTTGGTCCTTTTCCCAAGAATACCTCAATTATCAAAATAAAGGAAGAATCCCAACTAAATTAAACCCCAAATTAGGAATCCTTTGTAAACCATTTAAAAAAGTTCAACAAGACCTAGAAATTGCTAATTCCAAACTTAATAGTTCCTAATAAATTAAAAAGTAACCAAGGAAAATAAAAGATAATCCTAATCATTATCCCCAAAACCTATTCCCAAGGCAACCCTCCACCTCTTCTAAAAAAATCCCCAAAGGGCTCAACCAAGGAAAACCGTTGAACTTTCCCAAACCCAAACCAAAGAAAAAATTCTATTAAATTAACACATACCATAACCCTATTCTTTAACCCGCTAAAGCAAAAATAAATCCTTTTGCCAAATGCCATTCTACTTAACCCAAACTTAAAATCCCAAAATTTATAACCCAACATCCCCTTTTTTTCCCCAAATTCCAAGGAAACTCAATTTAAATCAAAAATTCCTTTAACACCCAAATAATCAAAAAATTAACAGTCCATTAAAAAAAACCCAACAAATTAACAAAAGCTTTATAAAATCAAAAAAACTCATTATTTTAACCAAAGCAAATCCGGACCCAAAATAACGCTTTAAGAAACCATTCCAAATTTAACTGCACCCAAACCATTCTTAAAAAAAATTGTTTGGGTAGAATTTGGTTGCCATATTTTATTAAAACCCCAAAAAAAAAGGTTTTACCGGGTTTAACAAAAAAAAGGAAATTCATATTTAAAAATTCCCGGTTATTAAGGCCAACCTTTTATTCCAAAAAATGATAAAACCACAAGGGGGGGAACCTTAAACCCATTAATTACAGTTTAACTTTGCAGGAACCAATATATCCCTTTTAGGTTTCTCCTCCCTCAAGGGTTGGGAACATTTCCTACAATACCAACTTGGGAACCAACATTTTATCTTTGAGTTTTCTTATAGAATTCAACCCCTTCTTTTCAAAAATTGGAAGAAAGGTTTTCAATTTCCAACACCAAAAATGGCTTACCCCAAAAGATTAATCAATTGGGGAAACAATAAACCCCAAAAATCTAACAAGCCCATTCAGGGGCTTCAATAACAAAGAACTTTGGATTTTCAAAATGGGTTTTGGGGGAACGTTTTAAATTAGATTTCAACAATGGTTAATTTTGGAAATGAATGTTTGGGGACTTGTTGTCATATTGGATTAAAAATTATGTTTCGTAATTAAGCATTGGGTTTTTGAGGATTAGGATTTGGTATTATTTTGGTGAAAGGACCGGAATTTATTATGTTTAATTTCAACAAACGTTTTGAAATTGTTTGCAAAAACGATTTAAAATTAATTACTTTTGCAAATTAAGAGTCCCCTTTCTTCCTTTTAGTTTGTAAATCCACCAAGTTTTGGGAAAAACTCCCCTTCAATTTGTGGTTTTGGGAAGTACATTTCAAGTTTTGTTCTCCAGTTGGATTTCAGGCTCTTTTCAGGGTTTATCCTGGTTTGTAAGGGTGGATGGGCACACAGGTTTGTTCTTTTGCCTTTATCCAAAGGTAAGATTTATTGTTTAAGTTTTTAATTAATTAATTATGGTTGGTTCCAATTGTTGTTGCTTAGCACGTCCAAAACTTTTTCCCAATTGTTTTTTTTTGATTTTTAAAAAGGGGTCTAATTTCCCCACCAAGGTTAATATTGGATGAAGGTTTTGGCCCAATTCAATAAAATTTTGGTTTCCCATGTTTGGGGAATTAAAGAATAATGAAAGATTGTTTTTTATAATTTAAATCCAAAATAGATAAATGCTTTTAAATAATCATAAAGGAATCCTTGCCAAAACTTGATAACAATTTAAAAATTGAAAATTTTGTCTTGAAACCGGGGGCTTAAAAAAAAAAATTAAATGGGATTGAGTATCACTTGCTATTTTTTGGGTTGGGGTTTTTTTAAAAGGAGTTTTGGACTAATACATTTTTAAGGAGCCTTTTTACCCCCACCAACGGGCTGCCCGGCCTCAGAGGAAAGATTATTTTTATATTTCCCGCAATTGGTATTTTATTCATTTGTTGATTTCTTGTGGTTCTTTATTCCAAGGCAAAAAGGACATGGATTATGGCCCGGGGAAAGGTCGGAACCTTCCCGAAGGAAGGAACCCCGAGAAGGCGGGGCCCGAAAATACCTTACATTTCCGGGAGGGCATGTCCACATTTACAAACCAAACCCGAGTGTTCCACCATCACATAAATAGAGAGAAATTTTAAATTTAAAAGGGAGGGATGCCAATGGCAAAACTGAACCCAGTTCCCCCAAATCCCGAAGGAGGTTTAAGTGGAACCGAAGGGCCCCCCCTTGGGAAAGGTTTTCGAATTATGAAATGGATAGAAGGTTAAACCCTTTGCCCAAATTCACTATATAAAGGACCCTATTATGCCGAATCTTGTCACTTATCCAAATTATCCCAATACAAGAAGAATACTTCCCAAAATTCCTTGGTAAACAGGTCCCCAAATCCCCATCCAATGGTGTCTTCGGGTAAATTAAAAGGAAAAACCAGCCAAACCTATTGCCGAGAAGGACATGAAGTTGGGCGAAAACCCAAAATTCTTAATGGCCCCCGGCCTTAACCAAAGAAATGATTGCAGAGACCGGGCTTCTTCCACCTTACAACAAAAAATCTTGGAAAATGGTTCCAAAACCTTGCCACATAACTTTTGAAGATACATAAGGGTCTTGGTTGGGGTTACGGACTTTTGCCCTTTCCGACCAAGCTAATCTACTTCTTCGGGAGTCCCCTGAGTGAAATGGTGGTCTCCGGCCAAAGGCCTTCCTCGCACCAAAGAAAGCATTGGGCCTCAACCTTGGTGGCGCAATGGGATCCTCAACAGCCCCCTTTCCCTTCATCGAAACCCATTGACTTAAACCCAATAAACTTCTTTTGGAATACTTGGGCCCCTTTTAGCCGGGGCAAGGGAGACCAATCAAGAACCCCCGGGTCAGAGCCACCGCTACAGCCCACTTCTTTTCGGGCCAAGCAATATTCTTAAAATGGGCCACCCCGGAAATTCATTAAAGGATCGGTGGAAATAATTAACTTAATTATCCTAGAGCATGGGTTTGGCTACCACGGATATAAATTTTTTTATGTCCAACTTTTAATTTAATCTTTTTAAGTCCGGGTTTTCTTTTTTTGGCTCTTCCTGACATCATAAACCCTAAAATTCTCTGAAATAACCAATCAAGACAATCAGGGGAACACCAAAGGCTTGGTCTAAGCAAGGCTCCAAAACCGGAAAACCGAATTGAATTCAAACCAACCTTTTGGGTAAACCCGGGTTCCCAAACAAATTGGGCCAAAAGGGATGGGAGATCCCTTCCCTTTGGAAGGCTTGGGCCCTCTCCGAAGACCCGGAAATCGGAGATCTAAGGGGGGTTTTAGGAGAGGAAACCAAGTAAATAAAAGGGAAAAGTAAAAAATCGGTGGTTAACCCGAGAATTCCCAAAAACAAGTTATAGTAACCAATTAATACCGATGAAATTTAAATTTTTATGGCGAAACGGACGAATTTTGAGCGGAAAGGTGGGGTTAATGGAAGTCTTTGGATAGCAAGCCCTCAACAATCAAAAGAACCGAGATTGCAAGTAAGATCAAAAACCCTAAAAATAAAATTAGAAAATAAAAAATAATTTTATAAACATTTTGCAATCACCAATCAAATTGTAGAATTTTCAAGAAATTAAAGCAGGAAACCCATCAATTACAAAACTTTTATAACCGGTAAAAACAAATTGCAAGTTAATGGAATATCTTCCCTTTGGGAAAGTCCTTTGGTATGGCGGATTCGAATGGTCAATGGGGCGGGTTGGGAAAGGGATATTGAAAAAAGTGGAAAGGTCGGTTGGCTTAATATTTGGGGCCATCCAAACAAGTCCAAACAATGAGCAAATTATTCGGGGAATTTGGAATTTTTTTCTTGGAGGCCAATAAACAAGGGCAAAGTTACGCCCAAGTATTTTCCTATATTTACATCTAGTAATCCGAGAAACCAACTAATCAAAATGAACCGGATAAAAGCCCAAAATAACATAAAACCAATTTTTTAGTAGGGATTTTAAGCCTTTTGAAATCCACAATGACAAACCAAATTTCGAGAGCCAAAGATAAATAGGGCCATCACAAATTCCTTTTACGCCGGTTTATTCTTTTGATCTAATGCCCCTGGTTGATGGGTTTTTATTGGTTGGGTTTCCTAAAATTTTTGGATTCCTTATGCTTGGTTTGGATTGAAGGTTTTTTTTTGACTTAAAGTCAAAAATTAACAATCATGGAACTAAATCTTTTGTTGTCCCCAAACCCTTTGCACAATTCCATTATAACCTGAATAAATTTACAAATATTTTGAAAACAAATAAAAATTAATAGTTTGGAAAAGGAAGGACTTTCCCTACAAAACCTTTTCAGAAAAAACACGAAGCCCAACCATTATGGGCTTTTTGATCCAAAAGGCCTTTGAGGAAGTAAATTCCGGTTTTGGGCCCGGGTGGGCTCCAAAAAACCCTGAAATGGCCATTCAAAGGGCTTTTCGCCTATTTGAACAATTTAAAATAGGGAAAAAGGAAAAATTCTTGGACAACCGTAACCTTTTTTCGAAATCCAAACCTTGTTTGGTGTTGAGGCCCCGGCTTTTTCCTATCCTATTCCTTTGTCTTGTTTTCCAATACCCCTTTTAATGCTTGCTTGGGATTTGAAACTTCCATACTTATTCCCCAAATTGTTTGTCTTCTTATCCTCACCCAATTGTCTTAGTGCCTTTATTAAAGGGTTCAAAAAAACAAAAATAAAATTAAAAAATTAATGAAAGTGGATCCCTTGTTAAACTTAAGAAGGGATCAGACTCCCTTTGCTTTGTGCCTTTGTGAGGGCCTTAGGGTTTTTTTGGATTGGACCTTGCCGAGGGGTTGGTCTTGAGCGTTGGGAAAAAACATCTCCGGAGTCCAATCGCCTCTCTTATTGAATTTTAATTCTTGTAAGTGGCCACCCCAATTCCAATTTTTAGCCTGCCGGGGTTTTCCCTCCAAATCCAAACTCAATTGTTTACTTGAGAACGTTTGTTTCATCAAATTTCATCCCGGTTTAATACCCTTTGTTAAAACCTTTGCTGCATTTGACCCATCCAATGAAATCATTTTTAGGGCTTTGAAGCTTACCCTTGTTGAAGTGCCTTTCCTAAAAATAAGAAACAGGTTTTTCAATACTCGATGGCCTTCTTAAATCTTTAGGAAGGGTTGGATATTCCGGTTTTGATGGCCTCCCTAAAAAGCGGATTTGTCTGGATGACCCATCTCGGGTGTCGACTTCCTTTGCTCCCCATTTTGGAGGAAATAGGAGCCAAACTCATCTTAACCTTCTTATGAGTCTTAAAATTTTCTTAAATTGGTTCCTTTCCTCCAATTTTTGATTTCCCAATTATTTTTCCCTTCCATAACAAACATAATTTGTTTACTAAAGAAGGTTTAAAATTTTAAAATTTTACAAGAGTATAAGGGTGTTTGACTTATAAAAATTTTGAACATACAATAAAATTTATAAAATTTTACAAAAAGACTTTAGTTTTTCTTTTGGTTTTTGAATTAGATCAAAAATTCAAGGTTTTAAATTTTTTTTTAAAAAAAATTCTAAATTTTTTAAAATTTTTAAAAGGTTTGGACTTTTAATTTTCATAAAATTTTGATCTAATCAATTGAAAATTTGAAAATCAACAAGTTTTCTCCCAATTATGTCCATTCTTTTTTTTTGTAACAAATGTTAAATTAAAAAATTTTATTTATCCTCCTACAAAAATTCCAAAATTTTGTTTTAAAACGTTTTTTATAAAAATCCTGTTTCTTTAAATTTTTTCTCAAAAATTATTTTTAAAAATTTTTAGAAAGATTTTTAATTTTGAAATTGAAATTTAAAAAAAAACCTTTAAAAAAATTTTAACTAAATTTTTAAATTTAAAAATTAAATTTTTTCTTTTTTGTGATTTTAGTTTTCCCTTGAATCCAAAATTTTAAGTTAATGTAACAAAACCAAAAAAATTAAAGGAACTTGAAATAAAAAATTAAATATCAAAACCAAAGAAATAAAAATCTAACATTCTCAAAAATGGCATTCTTGTTTTTAGTCCCAAGGGATAAAATTTTTTTAGGGCATTTATTTGTCCATAAAATTTTATTAGCCCGTTGAAATAAAAATCGACCATGTTACATATTATTTACTTAAAATTAGTTTAAAATTTATTAAAATTAAAAAGGGGTTTTTAATTCAAATTCAAACCAAAAATTGGTTACCATTAGGGGAAAAATTAAATACCAAAAATTATTTCAAAATAAATAAGAATAAAATAGAGGGAAAAAAAAAGGGGAAAATTTTAAAAATGTGAAAACTTGGAACCAAAAGGCAAAAAATTAAAAAAATTGAAATCAAAAAGATTAGAAAATATAAAAGCCAAATGACCATTCCTAATTGAAACCTGAAATTGAAATCATGTTTTGAACTCAATATGGAAAATTTAATTTTAAAAATTTAGTGTTTTTCAATTTTACTTGGGGTTTGAAATAGGCATTGAATAAATGAAGGCAACAAATAATATTCATTTCAATACTACTGAACAATATAAGTCCAATTTATTATATTTATTTAAAAAAACAAAGTTTTGAATTATTTTACAAAATGAAGTTCCCACCGCAAGCCCAAATTTCCAATGAAAATTGGATTAGGTTAACGAGCTGATTTAGAAAAAAGAAAGAAAAAAACGGAAAATGAAAATTACCTTAAGCTATAGATTTTGGTTGTAATTGGTTAATATTGTATTTTTAAATACATTCAAATTGGCAGCAAGTTAATTCATGTTTTGCCCCCATTAGAATTTATTTTGGGTAATAAAAATTGTGATTTTCCCTATAATTGAATGGGTTGTGGGATGAATCCAGATATATCAATGGGCCAATAACCTAATTTCCCCTCGAAACATTGTCAAGCCACATTTTTTTTAAAGAAATGGGTTTAGCCCTCATCTTGATGTCCCCATGGTTCCCGTTCATATGTATTATTCTGATGGGAAAAAATTCGAAAAGGGGGGGTGGATAAAAGGTAAATACATTTCCTTGGGTTGCTTGGATTTTGTTGGGGGCCCCGGGGGTTGGGATATATCCTTAGATATCCCACAACTCTGTTTGGGATTTCCCCTTTTTTTGGGGGCCTCCTTTTGTTTCTTGTGCAAATCTTTTTTTCCCATATTTCCCATATTTGCCCCTTTTAAATTTGAGTAGTATTTTCCAATGAAATCTCCCCCACATTGTAAGGGTTCACCTATCTTTGTCCTCATGGTTGGGTCCATTTGCCTTTTCTATCCATTACGGATTGGACCTTCTACGGTTTCATTTTTTTTAGATTCAAAGAAAAGTTGAGACTAGAAATTAGGATCCTTGAGACAAAGGTTGGAATTTTGGTTTTGAATCTAAGGTTCTAATTATGTTCCAAGAAGCAATGGGAAATATGTGAGCAACCCTAGAGGTGGGTTTTTTTAAAACCCCCCCTTTTCGGAAGGAAGCCTGGGGGTGGTTGGTTGGTGTTTTTTAAAACATAAGGTTCCAACAATAGTTTTTGGTTTGCTTCCCCAACTTTAAGAATGACCAACCTTTCTTCAAAATATTGGGGGAAACCTCATTCCTATTGTTCATGAAAAGTCCAAAAGACTCTTTTCAAAATTTTGTGGCCCTTTGAACCAAACCCTTTCTGTTTTAAAGGCCTGTGTCACAAACCAATAAAAGATTATACAACTTGAATTTAAAGAATTATCTTTAATTAATTGTTAACAACCTTAAGGAATTAAATTTGGGAAAAGGGTTCTTGGTAAAAAAAAGGGGGAACAAAAACCCAATCCCTCAAAATAAGCATTTGAAAGGTTAATTGAATTGTTTTGAACATTTTTCAAACAAAGTTTTCAAGTATTTTTTTAAGCAAGGGGATAACCAATTTAAAAGGGAAGCGTTCTATTACTACATGCATGGCTTATTCCAAAGGAATGGTCAATGGTTCGCTTTGCAATAAAGCAAAGATTCACAAATAATCATAATAGATAGAAAAGCAGTAAAACAAATAATACCCATAATAAATTTCGTAATCATTCTCAAATAAAATATTTCTCATCCTTAATTAATTTCCATATCACATTGTCCACATTCCCAACCTCATTTTTATCAAAATCTAACCCTTGACTGTAATCCCCGAGCAATGTCCAATACCGTGAACACGGCTATTCGAATAGTTTTTACACTCTGCAGAGGTTGTACACTTTACCCACAAGATACAATCAACTTACCACGTCAGCCGTGAATCGCCATACAAGAGTATGCGAATGAGCGATTATAACAAAGCCTTTCGTAAACTTCTAGCTCATCCTAGAAACCTCTCCGTGTTGCTTCACTATCACTTCCTCACACCGAGCCAAGTATAGGACCGACGAACACCGTGGATGGGTACCAAGCCGCAAAGCATGTACGCCCCCATATAAATACCCCTGGTGATCGCCACCCCGAGGTATCAAAGGTGAGATATCGTAATCCTACTAAACTAGGTCTGTCCCATATCGATATATGGTTGTACGAGTGACTCAGCTCAAAGGCTTGCAAGGTGAAGTCCTTAGGGTGACCAAGGCAAGACTACCCTAACAATTCGCCAACAATACCATCACATAATTCACCAACAACACCGCTAAATACCAAAGTGACATATCCAATGCCACTCTTGCCACTTGCCCTCGGCCTAAAACATTTTACCACCCCATTGATTATTGCGCAACACAATGCCAACAACAACTCAACATCCATGTAGAACCACTCTGGTTCCACATATCAACATCATCGTGTGGCAACATGTCACACCATTTCACAAACACATTTCATAATCCATTAATCAGTATTATCCTTTCATTTTCAAAAGACATGAGTTGCGTGGCATGGCTAAGCAATTATACGCGGTCTAACCAACCCACGTTGGCAAGTAATAACAACTAACTAATAATCAACTATTTTAGGGTGACAAATGAATTATGGCATACAAATAATCATGACAAGGTGATATTTAGCAATTGGGTTGAATAACTAATTCCCAAATTAATTTAAATCCTTTTAATCTTGAACTAGCATGCAATAATTTGAATCAAAATAAATTTGTAAAAACTGGGAGAAATATGATCAAAGCACAACTTGCCTGGCACTTGCTATAAACTGCTCATTACTCTTTTAAATTGGTCTTCGACTTCCTAAACCTTTGGCTCTTCAATCGAATGCTTCGACTTCCTTGTCCTTCAGCTACTTCGGGTAACTTCTGGACGACACGTCTAACGACAAAGAAGCACAAATACAACAAATCTCAAAAGGCAATTCAAATAAACTCCAAATTAAGATTAGATTGGTACTGAACGAAAGGGATTGAATTTAGGAAATTGAATAGATTTGATCAAAGATCGGATGAAAGAGAACAGGCTTTCAGAAGATTTATCGAGAAGGTTACGACTGATAATTAGGTAAGAACTGTAACACCCCGGCACCTCGTGCCCTGAATGTTACACCCTCACGAACCCAACAGATAGCACGAGTCGCTAGAACAATTTAGCCATACAACTAAAATGTTTAGCAACATACCAAATTTTAGAAATTTCAAAGACTCTCCCTAAATCTAGGACATCCACTCAAATAGTATGTAAAAACAAGATTTAACATATCAATATAATAAGCAGCTAAAGGAACAAATCAAGCGCGAAACAACTCCCACAACTTAATTATTACAAAACATGAGCTCATTAAGTTGAAAGCACAAGGGCTAAACTGAAACTATGATGATAAGCCGTGACATGCTACTACTCCCATCTCAGCATGCCGACTTTAGGGAACCTACATACATTTACAAAAAGAAACGTGAGTCGAAGACTCAGCAAGTACAACAAAGTAGAAATATCACTTTCAATTAACATGTGTAAATCATAAACATGTCCATATTTTGGAATACTAAATTACACATATAATAGAAAGAAGAAATCACTATTAGTTACCTCATCAACTACCTTATTCACAAATTTCACATACCTCATTAGACAATATTGAACGAGTACACGACCCGATCCATTCTTAACTCAGAATTCACCTTCAACCCAAAGGTCATCTCACGCCATTGACCATTAGCTTTACCATGCAATGCATCCAAAGAAACATATACAAGGAATTTGGCACGCAACTTACTTAAACAATTTTGGGGAAATTACCTCCACACCTTACCACTCACTACAAGAGCCATTACGTGTAACGCCATGCAATGCAAACATGCGGGAATGCTCAAGTGCAATTGTCATGAATAAAAATGCAACCTTCATTCATTTTCAATCATAGCATAGTCGATTTAACTACGTAATCATCCACTAGTTTTCACGCACATAACTTAATACTTACTTTTGTTTATTCAAACTCATGAGTAGATAAAACAAGGGTACAACAGTAATAAGTTCTACAAAGTGGACGAGATCACACGACAAGTAAGCGGGTCACACAACATGCATTGCACTCCACTTGCATCATCACATATTTAATATTTTAGACCTATTACAGATTATAGTCATACTCCTTAGCACAATCAACACAATTGCTCTTACGCAAAGCCTCAAGGTAAGGAAACTAATCACATAGTTAGAATGATTGGACCATACTCATGAACCGGACCAAGCCCATACTAGTATACTTTCTTAATCAATGCATCGCCAAAAGCCCCGCTCTCAACTAAAATTTCCTCTAATTGCACGTAATAATAATTAAAATAGGAAGCAAAGACGTAGTAACGCAAGCTTACTCATAACAAGACGATTTAACCGATAGCATTAGCACAGAGTACCAAAACAGAATGATCACTTAAGGATATTGAGTAAAATATCGAGTGCTTTCAATATTAAATATCGCCGATTCGCTTATTGTTCTACCATTCATTTTCCAAAAGCCTACTTTCAACCATAATTCATCTGAATTTGCAGAGCAATAAATGAAATAGGAAGCATCGCTTATTATAAAACAGAAATATCACATAATATAAAACAGAAGTATCACCTATTACTCACGCCTATAACCAACCTCACGATGTACTTGCCTTTAACCGCGGGAAGAATGGGTAGCAAGAGGTTGCGCCACCCTCTGCGGTCGCAGCTTCTTTTCTTCTTCTCCTGACAACTAGCGAGCCAAAAGGTGCAAGGCATTTATTCATCCTTTGACAAGGTAATAGTAAGTGGAAGCTACACTTAGCATTTTTTAGGTATGCGAGAGGAGTAATGGCAGCCATACTTATTGGATTAGTGCATACAAATGCTATATTGATCAAGGCTACTAATAATCTAAACATCTAACTTGGTTGGAAGAAAAGAAATAATTGAATAAGGTGCTCATGAGCAAGCATTTCAACCATTATACCTACAACATAAACACCGAGCTTATGATCAACAATCTACAAAATTAGATACCTTAGTACCCTCATTTGGGTTGAACATAACAAGTGGATCGACTACATGCACAATATATATATATACTTTCATTCATCAATTGATTCAAGAAAATTTGAAAGGCATGGTGGGTCAAAGCATATTGACATCTATTCATGCATGTATCTTCTTAGCAAATCACAAGACAAGCATGTATGAAAATGCACACATATCAAATTAGCAAACTTATCACATTTCCTAAGCTCCATTCCAATAATAAAGCACACGATACATAAATGAATTGAATCAAACATCAAAACATTAATATCTTTTCATCTCGAGCCTCGCAACCCTTACCACATATTGTTGCGTAACACAAACATTCATTCCAATCTCTCGCTTTGAGTTCTCAAAATCATGTATGAATATGTGCATATATATATACATATAGACTTCATACTGCAAAGGCTCGGACAACAAATAACCTTATGATTTATAAAATCAAACAAATCAAAAACTCAAGCATACACAAATCAATTCATTCTCATGAAAACCTAGCTAGGCATTTCTTCAAGCACCTGGATGCACAAAGAAGTTAACACCTCAATTTCAGTTTTGCTTGAGTTCTCACCACAAGAATGCAAGGAAGGCACTTCGCCGAGGAGGAGGGGAGTCGCTAGCTCGCCACCGCCGACGGCTTGCTGCCTTTGCTGACTATCGGGAGGAGGCGATGGTCTGGCGGGCAAGGCGCTAGGGGAGGGAGTGGCAGGGGCTGGAGGCGCCAGGGAGGCCTTCGGCTGGGGGAGAGCAGACGCGCCAGGGAGAGGAGTCTCACCATGGTCGCACGCTGCCTGTGCGCCACGGCCAGGAGGGAGACCAAGGGAGGAATCGCTAGGGGAGGCAAAGTTGAGGCGCCTGCCGGTGCGGCCGCAAGCTTCCTTCGTCTGGCTGGCCGGCTTTTGTTGAGCTGGAAGGAGCAGCACTGGCTAGGAGGAAGCTGGGGGCGCGACAGAGGGGCCAGAGGGGCGGCGCCAGGGGAGAAACTAGGGGGTGTTGGGAGGGAGCCAGGGGAATCGGCAGGCAGGAGGAATCGGGAGAGAGGCAGCTGGGGAAAAGAGGAGCCAGGAGCTGGCGCTTAGATATTTTGGGGAAAAAATGCAGCCCCCACAAGATTTCAGCCACACATGGAAAAAGGTGAGGAGAGGTAGGTGGGGAGGGGAAATTCCAACAATACCCCTCCTGCACAGGACTATTTTCCATCCTAACACCCCTAAATGGGCCAACCATCTCGAGAATACTCGCCGAACGGCCAAAATACTCCCACGGAAGGTCAAAATTTGGAGCGAGGGCGCCGAAGATACACTCTCCTTAAAGGAATTCACCCCCAATTCGACGAATGCCAATCGAGCAAAGCAAAGACACAAGGCCTTAAACTTTTTACCAACCCAAAACACCCACGAAAACTCCAATGGCTTCAAACGATGAACCAAAACACCTCAAATCCAACGATTAACAAAGCGATTTGGCTTAGCTCAATTAATCAAATTCTCACGCAAGAACTCACCAAAGTCAATCAATAGGCCGAATCCCAAAGGACGATCGCCCAAGGTAAATGCTCACTACGTAACATTACACAAAGAATTAAGAAATCTTTCGCTACAACCATCTTAACCCAAAAGTGGAGTCACATACTAGAAATGATGACGTAATTACCATCAACTTCAAGTAGTTCATTAATAAGGGTTAAACAAGCACCACCAAGGAACCACACCAAAAGTAAAATCCTCAATTAACATCCACCCAAAATCCGCCGATTCTTTTAAGCAAAACAACCACTATCATCCTCTTCAAATAATGTGTTAAAATACACACCAAGGAAACCGACTTTCAAGAGAAACAACGCATTGAACTTTTATCATCTCAACTTCACAACTTCACAGCTACTATCTCAAAATCATGCAATGCAAAGGCAATGAAATGCTAAATGATGCAATGCAACTATGCTTTCATTCACATAATATCTCATGGTACATGATGCATTATGCATGTCTCATCTCTTCTTAGCACATACCGGTATTGCCGAGCACCACCCCGATCGTGCCTCAAACCCAACCATGCATGTCTCATATCTTCTTTAGCACATACCGGTATTGGCGCAGCACCACCGCCGATGCGTGCCCTCAAACCCAACCATCCTGTGGAAGGGCCCGCTGAAACAGACTTGCCCGCTACCTAGTAGCGGTCCTACACTTAACACCGCTCCCATCCACGCCAGTGGATGGGACTACAGGGTAGGAAATCTGAGCACACCGGATTAGTCATACATTCCGTATGACTTTCTCACCGCTCTGGCTCAATGCACTTTTCATGAATGCTCATATGCAAATGCCATTCCTCACATTCATATCCATATTCTTAATACTCATATCCGCATTCCCAACTCTCATTTTCATATTCTCAACATTCATTTTCATATTCTCGACACTCATACCTACATGGTCACAATTATCATTAATACTCCCGTTAAAGTCATAATCCATTTTCATGATCGCCAAATCATCCATTCTTATTAATCCAACCTCCTTACTTCATTATTCACATTATCCTTTCATACTAGTGATAATAGTATGATATCTCAAACGATAGCTCTTCATAATTGCAAAGTATCATGACATTCAACTTTCGACACAAATCATTTCAATCAACGATGCACTTGCATCAAATTACTTAACATTTTCATCAAAAGACACTCACCCTACTAGACGTGCTTATAAACACAAATGCAATCATAGCGTAAGCATATACATAACACAAGCAATCTATACCCATAACCATCCCATTCTTCCTCAAAAGAAAAGGAAACTCGTTCCCAACAAAACCACTTCACCCATAGAATCACTTACGAAACATCCACCAGATTCATACTTCGAAATACTCGCCAACACAGTACACAACTCTAATCAAACCTGGCTCTAGCCATTAAGTGTTTCAGTTTCTCCAAATCCTAGAAAGCACACAGGTTTGAACAAAAGTTACAAAACCCAATCTTCCTTTATTTTCCTTCTCTTATTCATATACCCCGATTGAATCATTTTGTCGATCCACCATTTAATTGACTCATCAGCAACATAAATCAACAACTCTCATGTCTTTGTACTAATATACTCCGGTACTTTACATCAACATCTTACGATAATAAATTCATCCATAGAAGATGCTAGACCCTCTCAATCATGATCAATACTAGATTTACCGGAACACAAATCTTGAATTTCCATTCAATTCCACGACTCACGACCATTGCAAAAAAACTCTAATCAACCTTTCACTTTAGAATCAAATACCATTCCAGTTAATCATCCTATACCCTACAATAAATTTGGTTGTCATTATATAACCACAATTCTTAAGCATGAGCAACAACAAAAACGTCTTTGTTCCCAGAAAAACTCAACCTTTAAAGAAAACCACGATTATTAAGCCGGCGTCGGGTTTTCTTGAGTTTTGGGATGGGAAACGACATGGAATCAGCAGGGTAAGGTGAGCACGGGATAGAGGATGTCAATACGCACATTTCAAGTACTCACACGCCTCGGGAAGTGAAGCGACGCTCGAGATATGGGCCGAGCAATGAATTGTCATTATCGCTTAATTGCGACTGATTCACGAGGATTCAGGATGGTCAACAACTTGGAACTTGTTCCCCATCATGACGCCGTCGCGATGCGTCATTTCCCACGCGATTTGGTGTTGTATTTTGAGAGATATGGGAATTGGAAATTGAGCCAGACATGGGGGCTCCCGACGTGAACAGTAGCACAGGCGGGAGGTTGAAGATGAATAGTAAAAGGCCACGTGTCGCTTTCTCATTGGTTGGAAGAAATGGAGAGACAAAAGCGCGAGGAATAAAATAGCAAAGATGATCTAAAAATCGTGAAAAAATTCCTAAAAATACTAGGGATTATTTTGAATCCAATAAAATTGGTTTCACTGAATTTAGATAAGTTTTGGAATTTAGACAATTCCAGGACGAATATACTGGTTTTAACGAAAGACCGCGAGAGATAAAATACCAAAGGGATTCTATAAATATTTGAAATTTTTTCAAAATCATTTTAGAATATTTGGAACCTAATTCTATGAATTTTGAGATTTTTGGAGTATTTTGAAACTGGGGTGAAATTTCGAATAAAGACCGGAATTTGAAATTCTGACTTTGCGGACGGTAAAGGATTGGACTCCAATTTCGGAAGGATATGGATAACGGGTTAATTAGAACACCGAGGAAAATCCAAAATTTTAATTTAAATGGAATTTCAAAGGAAAGGTTTGAATTGGAATTTGGATATAGAATTGCCTGAACAATTAATAATTCAAATTAAAAATCCAATTAACATCCAAATGTTTAAATTAATAATTTTAATTAATTTTTAGTAAATCTCAAATTTGGAAAAATTCCCTGAGATACAAAGAACACTGTAAAAACTAAATTTTAGATTACTTAATGCACACAGAAGGCACATTAAATTGTTTTAGATTTAGAAAATTCTAAATTAAGCTTTTTTAATTAAATAAGATTGATGTAAAATTTTCGAAAAGCTAATTTAAATATAAATTTTTGAAAACCCAAATTTTGGGATGTTATAGTGTTGGTCATCCTATATGAGTAATGTGTTCGGGGGTTCAAGGCAGCAGCTGCATGAAATTAAAGGAAACATTCTATTACAAGTATTTGCAAGTATAAGATATTTTGTTAAAAGAGATGAATGTATTACCGGCGTTCATGTAAGTATCACGCATTACATCACCCATTCTAAGGTCCACGACATTCATGTAGTGCTGGAGAGTCATGGAACAAGCTATCATACTTCTGTCGTATTATATTATACCGTAGTATCACCTCACTCAATATAGGAACCCTGTCTTGGTCGGCGAAATGCAAGAAGACGTACAACGGTTCCATAGATTTAACAACCGAACAAAAGTTATCCCACCACTCCAAGCTCGACAGGCACTCATACACGTTCCCGCCCTCTACAGTATTAACAAAGCGTGATGACAAAAATTCCTCTGATGCCATCCATTGCAAGAACTTGTCCTTACGACAAACAAAACTATCCAGAAACATATAGTTTGTTTTAAAGTGAGTAGCATTCTACTTGACTAACTAGCTCCCAATGTGCTTCTTCAACATGGCATGAAGTTTCGAATGGTTGTAAATCCATCGTGAGATTTTTCTAGCACTCTCAATGACAGCGACATAGTCAGGAAACTTTCCAATTTGCTTCAGCATCAAATTAATCATATAGGCCACACAAAGCTGCCACACGATATTGCGGTGCTCATGTGCAATGAGCCTGCATGCCTTTTCGTAGTTCACACCATTGTTCGTGACAAGCTGTATAACATTTTGCGCACCAACCTCATTGACTACTAAGGCAATTTCCTGTGTCAACAAACAAAAATGAAAATCTCCATTACTTCACGCGCAATTCAAATAGATATCAGAATATGAGCAATGAGAGCAAGTACCTTGCGCAAGTATGATGAATCTTGATTTTTGCCCATCGCATCCACGGACTTGTGGAAGAATATGGTGCGGTTGCAGTATAGCATGAAGTTTATAATGCTCATGTGTGTCAGCCTAGTCGAAGAATCGCACATGATGGTTATGCCATACGTAGGCCATTCTATCTCGAACTTCTTCATCTTTTCATTTATATCCACTTTGTTGGCGCTCTAAATACTTACCGCCTATGTCTCTCCCAATAGGAGACAGACACCTCACTTTGCAAATGAGATACACAGATCACCATGTGAGCTATTATTGGACATACAAAGTTGTATGCAATTTGAAAGCTCACTTACCCTATTTTTTAGTTTTCCTAACGGCGCTAACGAAGTGCAGATTGTCTGCTTTCCTCCCCACTATACGAGCCGTGTGGAAGAATTTGGCCCATGCCGAGCCAAGCGTGTGAAAAAAGAAAAAAAACAAAAAGCGGCATGTGGGTTTTCAGCCCACAAGCCACACCACAGTCGCCGCTTGTGGGCCGTTAGGTGGCCCACCTTGGCCGATCAGCCCACCTAGAAGCCAACAAATCCTAGCATTCTCCTAACACTCACGTGAGCTAGTTCTAGAAGCAAACTCACCTCGCACTTTCCCCACTCCTCTCTGGTGCCGAGAGAGATGCCGCCACCCAGATCCTGCTACCATGTGCTGTCAAACTGCCAGCCAAACATCGATTTTTGCTTGGTAAGTCCCAAAAACCTCTTGCTTTTGTGCGTTTTTGAGCTCCCATTGATTTTGAATTCATCAATAAATTCATGAAATACACTTAGTTCTTTCTTAGTTTTACATGGATTTCACTTGATTTTATATCAAAACCACTTTGTAGTTGCAGCTAAGCTATGTGTTCTTGATAAGTTCTACATAAAGTCATTTGATGCCCCTTTGTTCACATTTTGCTGGCCAAAGAAGTGAAGAACACCCCTGAACAGCCCTGTGAACCATGTTTCCCCATGTATTTACATCATTTTGCTTCATAATGTTATGTTATAGTAGACAACACTTGGGAGATGAATCATGGATAGAATTTTCAATGTTGTTTGTACTTGCTGTAAGAGCATCAACTTGATGTATGTATGTGTATTTGTAGTACCACTATTAACTTCATGATGATACCCTTACTATGTTTATGGTGAAAATGATAGATATTTATTTGTTTAATTATATTCAGTGGCAATTTTTGTTGAAGTATATTTAGTAGCAATGGACGACACCTGTAAATGGTACTATTTGTGCAAGTACCGATATTTATATGTATGCTTACTTTCATTGTGTTCTTTTAACAGATGGCAGATATCGACGTGGTGTGGGAGTACGGTGAAGTTGGGCCTTGGATTTCGATGCAAGCACTGTCTCAAAGAGAAGAAAGGAGGCAGTCCTAGCTACCCAATTCAAGTAGCACTTGGCAAGACGTGGTACGGGTGTCGTCCATTGTAGTAAAGTTCCTACGGACGTTCACGAGTACTTTCGGTATGAGCTAGATAGGATGAAGGATAAGAAGAAGGACAAGAGAGAGGAGATGCTGAGGAAAGAAGTAGCCGTAGCTAGAGATCCCCCACCGAGGTGAAGTGTATACTTAGAGTACACGGGTGATGCTGACAAGAAGTACGAATTCCAGCATGCCATGGTTGCCTCTAGAGTGGAGGCATAATTTAGAAGCTGGGTAGGTGGGAGGTACGAGCACGGTGGTTGCAGTGGCTCCTCTAGGGAGCTATAGGAGATCACGGTGGTCTATTGTCAAAGATGTTTCGAAGTTCGTCACAATGAGAAAGACCACCGGTGTGGGAGATTACAACATTGGTACAGCCTGTGCCCCTATGCAACCAAGGATTAACACACATCAGTGGACATAGAAGGGAAAGCATGGGAAGAACGTAGTTGGCTTTGCGTGGGCCAAATTCTTTCACAATGTTGGGATTGCAGGGCGGAAAGTAGATAGTTCGTACTTTATTAGTGTTGTGAGGGAAACACAAAAATACAGTAAGTGAGATTTAAAATATCCGCTCAGTTGTGTATACACCGATTTATAGCTAATATTTATGTTTCATTTGCATGTGAGGTTGTCCCATCCCCAAGTGGCTGAGACACATATGGGAAATATTTAGATGCCAATGAAGTAGACATTAAGGAGAGCTTCGCAAAGACATGTACATGAATGTTATGAAATTTGAATTTGATTTGTTTTTGAGTTATCTTCCGCGTATAGATTACGGAGAGCTGAAGGAGTTTGCGGCCGATGATTCCGAACTTCAACCCTTCGACCGAGGCAAGTCACACCCTTGAATATGTTGATCCTAGAATTTAAAATTATATTTTGATTTAAATTATTGCATGTATAGTTTTATCAATGTAATTTAAATCCTAGTTTTAAATAATTAGTTAGTCCTAATTGTTATTACCTCAATTGACTTTTAAATATTCATACCTTGTCACCTTAGAGCAAAATGTCACTAGTTGATACATTATTGTAGTATTAACTAGTACTATATAGTAAATGGCTTAGACATGCTTAGACATGATTTTTTGACTTTTTGGGGATTTATGCCAAAACAAGATTTATATTGAAAATAAAGTTATTCCTTGGTGTCGATGCAACATGGGATGTTATGAAAGATAATGTTATTCAAAAGAAAGTGAAAATATGATTTAGACCGAGCGAGAATGGTTGACTAGTGGGTGCGTGAGGCACGAGGGTTGTGGAAAGCTCGCCTAGTCAATTAAGGACCGGTATGTGTTACGCTGAATGTAAAGTCTTACCGTATTACCACAAGTCTGGAATGAGATGGACCTGGATATCCGTATTACGACATATCATGGACAGTCGTGCCATTAAGATGAAAGTGGCAGTAGGTGTAATGCTGCCACTCGGCACAAGAGGGGGTTTCTGGACTGGACGGTTTTAACCCTACTAGAGATGAAACCTTAGTAAGCATGACTACGTGTATGAAGCTTTATAGGAGTCTTGTCATGATTTTCTTTGCCGACGCACTAAAGGAAGTGTGTATTTGGGCAAAAGGAGATAATCATATCTTGTGGGTAAAGTTGTACAATCTCTGCAGAGTATAAAACTAATCGATTAGCCGCGCCCGCCGTCATGGCATGCCGAGCAAGCCTTTTACGAACTAGACTTTGGATTTCAAAATATTTTTCAGAAAAAGTGGTTTATATGTGGAGAGAGTCCACATGGGAAAATTTGGGATGAAACTCCAGGTTGGAGCCTGTATTGAAAATTGGATTAAAAACTCAATTTTTACTATACCAATTACACATTGAAAATTAATTATTGTATTTGAAATATTGCTTCATGCTCAAACGAACCATATTATACATTCCTTTTTGACCCTTCATTGGTACCGTATTTACTGTGTGACTTGCGAAGTACTTTTGTACCCACCCTTGCTTACTTTATCTTTTTAGAGAAGTATTTCTACGATGGTGAGGACCAAGATAACTAGGCCGCTTCCCCAGTCAATTGCCTGTCGTGAATCTATTAGGTTCTACTACTGGTTTTATTCTACTTCCGTTGTAATCTTTTATTTAGGCCGCGTGCTATAATTATTGTAAACTTTGATTATTAATAAAATACGTTGGATATGTTGTGATAACATTTCTGCTAAGTGTACTAGCTTTTCCTGGACTAGTATAAAATACATAGAGGATTTCGAAAGTATTTTTCTAGGATCCGACAGAGGATGACAAGGTTGAGGAGGTGGTCAAGGACGTCATCCACGATGGTTGGCCTTTTTGCTGGCATGTCTTTCCTCCCTCCTCCATTCTTGGGTTTGGTGACATTGTTGCGTTGCCTCTCTTTCTCCATTGGGATTATAAACCCTAACAAAGACTTGTTTATCCATCGTAATTAATTGCTGCCATAACTAATGATTTACTCCTTCCATTCAAGTTTATAAGGTATATTTTTCTTGTCACATAGGCTAAGAAACATTGAAAATGACTAGATTAATCATAATTATTATCACTAAGTACTATATTCAAAGTATGCATGTAGGGAATATGAAATAAAGTTGGTTATTTATCAGGGGTAACATCACACTGATTTTATATTGGAATATGAAATATATCCTATATTTATGAATAAAGCAATTAAAAAATACGTGTTATAAATTTGGACTGAGGAGTTTTATCGGATCATCATAGGAGCAATTTGACGGGTAGCTGGGCCTTGGATAGTCCGAATTGGAGCAGGCCTCCGTTCTTTTACAAATGGGTTTCAGCCTTTCAGGCTTGTGAACCTGTAATCAAACCCATGTACTTATTTGCAAATGTTCCACCTCTTTGATCCTGTCCCTCCATCTCTATCGGGCGGCTGTCCTGAACCCGTACCATCGGAGGATGTCATTAACACGTAGCACTAAATATTCTCTTGTGGACATGTATATTAATCGAACATACAAGAGGATCATTACACTTTCCTCAAAAAAAAAAAAAAACAGAGAAGAAGAAGATGATCATTGTACATTATTAAATTTATGTCGTCCTTTTTTACTTCATCAAATTTATTTGTCTCGTAAAGCATCTTATGTAGTCCCAGTGACCAATGAACAAAGAAAATAATTCTTGTATAATGGGTTGATGCATTGAATAAGATACGAGCCATTTACGAGGATATAGTTATGTACCATCCCAAGAAAATAGAACATCATTCATTCCTCCTAGTCACTCTCAAAAACATAATTTTGAAAATCAAGTACTATCGCAATATATTTTTAAAACACTATGACCTAATAAAATCACAATATTATGATAGTATTTTTTTAGACAAAAATATATACTGCTACTAATTTGATAGGCCGGTCTACAAATCTGCCAAGATATTGTTTGTCAATAGTTCTTTAGATATGTTGGCCAAAAAAATAAAATAGTTTGACTGTAGGCATTCCAAACTATACTTGTGGTTTTATTGGATGGGTTTTTTTATAAAACAAAACTTTCTCTGTGCAACATCATTTACAAAATAATGGGACTGGATCATATTTTTTAAAACTCTCTGTTTAGAAATATACAACATTTTAGAAAGTAGGGAATCAAACGTGGACATATATTCTTGAACATGGGGAGTATTCAAGTAGGAGCAATTCATCAATTGCGTCAGCTTGGACCAATGATTTGCAACAACCAAGAAGGTTCATGAATTAGGCACAATGCACGGCTCCACATACGGCTTCAGCATTAGTACTAACTTCTAGTGAGTAAGACAAACATGTCATGAACGCTTGTGAAGAGAATCTCAGAGCATCGATGCCCTGGCGACAAATTTCATCCACTAATCACAATTAGGGTTGCATAGGTTTCTATATTAGCTTGCTTGGTACAAGGTCAGGGTTTAATTTGGTGAAGCTTTTACACCCCCTGTAAATATATACTAGATAGGTAAGGCGCGCTACGCTGCACCCGTACAGTCATTCATCATAAAAGATTATCTTTATGGCGATACAGCTGTAATACCTTAAGAAATTTATGAAGCAACATGAGAAATAGACTTCATCATGAGCATATTCAGTTAAAATATGCAGCTTTAAAATTATAAAATAAACTCAAGCAAAAAGGACATAATTGCTTCCGGAATAAAATTAGAAACTCATGCTCTAATCTATGAGCAGTAATATGACTCCTAAAACAAGACTTAAGTCTAGACACAACACAATTGATGGAATGATATCTGTAGCCTCAAATTACATATGATGGTATTGTTGTACAATATGCCGACATGGGTACATATTCAGTTGTATACAAATTTCAGTACACCACCTAAATACGACTAACAAATTAGATTCGTCAGGTTTTTACGGACATCAAACATGTCCTGCACCAACCAAATCTCTCAAAAACCAATGATTCTGAGTGATACAGCCGTCAGTGTCGAATTTTGTTGGTTTAAGAGGTACTCCAGATTGACACAAGGACTGGAGCACATGACGTATGGATGAAGAAATTAAACCCCAAATTGATGGAGAATGAGAGACGAAGAGAGTGAAAAACATAGGAGTCATTGTGGAGGGTTCAGACAAATGAGGAACAACTCCAATGCTGGTTGCACAATGCATATAGAACACCAATTTTTCCTAGCTTCTGATCTTTAATCCTACGAATAGTCACATCCTAAAATAGATAGAAAATAATATAAGGCATTTAGCAATACATAATGGGAAAAAAGTTATCACTGAGGTGACTCTGGAATAGCGCACAAAAGGAAATGCATTAAAATTTTATCATTTTAACAGCGTGAATCCTGAAAGTAAAATTCCGCCTCCTAATAACCTTTAAATATAGAATTGCTTCAAAGACGAACATAGAAAACCCCTTAAAGGAAAGCATCATGCTTTATTTTTTATATTGAAAGCAGAAAGACATTTTAAAACAATAGCATAGAAATAGGTTCAGCTATCATCATATCTTGTATAATACTATCATTTATATCCAATCTCCTCAACAACAATCCTGAATATCTCGGGACATCACATAAAAAAGCTGCAACTTGCAAGGGTATACATGCCAGTAACATGCTAACCTGAAGATATGGTTAGTGTACCATCCAATTTGTAGTCCCCTATAAAACCTGGAACTCACGCATAAAGGTTGTAGTCCCTGGTTACAACGTTCCTTATGTAGAAGCTCCCATTTGTATCTGCTCTACACCAGAATTGGTATCCCTACAGCATTGCAGTTTGCGGGAATAAACATTCATAGTCTAATAATATACAGTGCATATCGCTGTAAAAGAAGAGCGTATATAGCATGCATTACCTTGCACTCTCTTTGCCAGGATCCAGCTTCTCCTGGTAGGGCTGCTAAACCTACATAGGCTGCTGTGGCATAGAGATCCTCATTATCTAAATAACTAAATGACATGATGAATTAATTACTAAGAGATATATATAATATCGAATCACATCTTGGGTAAATCAAAAGTTCTCAGCTACTATAGCTGTAGAGAAATGGGAATGTACCTAATACCTGCCTTGAACCAGTAATCTACCAGAGACACAACCTCTCTGCTCAGCCCTCTGAAAATCCTCTAAAAGTGCAAAACAATATGGCTAGCTCTCTTTCTCAATCATCATCTGATTTCATAAGGTAAAAGAGAGAAAAGTACCAAGTTACTTTAGTGCTTATAAGATATGTTTTTTAAAAATTTTGAGACAAAGTGTTCATAATACCTTTTTTAGAGGATGTGGCCACAATACTTTGTTTTTTAAGAGAGTGTTCATGACACTTTACACAAGCGAACTAATTACTCAGTCTTAATCGAGAACAGAGAGTTCACCAACTCAATAGATTATGGTTGTCCTTATGTTGCATGAAAACAGACTTGCCATATCCTTAAGCACTTATTTAATCTGAAATCACCTGAACTTTTGCATCCTCTCAGAGTAGACTTGGGTCACTTCCATCCCAACTGGATTTAAGTGCATCAAAATTGGTCCGTGAACCTTTTTCCAATATTCTCCATTCGTGAACCTGGTTGAAAGGTCATCCCCAGCATAGTGAGCACTAAGAAACATCTAAAATCAAATAAAAAAACTTGTACAAAAGATAGCTGCATATCATCAAATAATCTGAACTCAATTTCAGTCTCTTTGTACATTCTAGATCATCATAATGTCTGAACTTATGGCCAGCATAGTGGCTCCGACATGAGAGGTCGAGTTCTACTTGAGAGGTCCTCCGGTCCGAAACTCCGGTACTTGTCATCAATCTTGACAAACATATCAGTAGTGTTCATATTCTTCAAAATGTAGGGAAATCTTTATCATGGATGTAAGGAAAGTTAAAAGGCTAGAATTTCCATCTTTAGGTGTTCACAATTTTGTTGATTTAGACCAATATACTTGTTAAGAGTAGCTAGCCCATAACATAGATGAGAAAACTCTAGTAGAAGCATTGTATTTTTTTTAAAAAAAAAGCCTACAGTGCTATTCTATTTCTGTTCGTTTAATTTTTATATAGCACAAAGCGACCTACAAAATATAATGAAGCGAGATCCTTATATGCGAGAAAGTAAAATGATTAACTTGATAATAAAGCATATTGAAGAAATTACCTGCCTTTGCTATCACCAAGCCATAAACCACGTCTCGTGAAACAACAACAATCGGTTGATCTGGTTATGATAGAGAACAAAACAAGAAGGTTGCATCAGGAGAGAGGAGAGCGTTCATTTCTATATAATCGTCACCACTGGCAAGTTCAGAGTATGTGGACCGGAGAGTGTGGATAGTAATATTACATTGTTAGCATAAAAGCCATGAACATTTCACACAGCTCCTAATTCAACAAGCTCTGGCATTTCACTATAGAGATCACAAGTGTTTATTTCAAGAGCCTGAGCCTTAGCTTCAGACATTGGTGAGAGAACAGAATGCTGGAACAAAACACGGAAGATAATTAGCCCACAGAAGAACTCATTCAGCAAGAATTTTTTGTGCAGAAGCAAAAAAAATAAAAATAAAATAAGCGATACAAAGGAAACTAAGAAACAAATAATATATAACTACTTCTCCAACAGGACTACAATGATGAGGAGAATCATTCAGAAACCTAGACAATTCTTCCAATAGAATTCCATGAATTTCAAGAGGATTGTATACATTATTCACCTTATTAGTACACATTATTCACCTTATTAGTACGATTGTTCACAGAAACCACCCCATCTCTAAAAGAGTGAATAGATTGTTGAGGAGGCAGTTCCTGGAAAGCACAATCAGCAGTAATAGTCTAAAACAGATATATCTCATATAAGAAAAGTGTAACACCCGACTCTACTGAGTCCTGAATGCTACCAACTCCCAAATTCACCAAAAATTTCAAAGATCTCCTCCAAACTATGGACATCCACTCAGCAGACAAAAAGAATAGCAAAGAATTATAATATCAATCTAGGTGTCCTTAGTTAATCAACCACCCACTCAATGTAAATTAATGAATTTCATCACGATGAACAAATAAATTACAATCACATTAATTACATCCAAGTTTGACGAATTGGTTAAATAAATTGTCTGGTGATGCTAGCAGCAGCACGCGTGTTACTACTCCCAACCCAAAGGAGTCGTCTGCAAGGTACCTAAAACAAGAAGCAAACAAACGTGAGTCCAAGACTCAGCAGAATGCAATCAAACACAAAAGTAATGAATTTGATTAGAATACAACGACTTCAAAACATACAGTAATAGTTCCTTTACTTGACATCCTTAAATAAAGGGAGCAATTTGAATTCATATATAACTTCAAAACGTAAGAACACGATTACTCCACCATTTGCTATAACCATTACTTAATTGAAATTATCCAGCTTAAAGAAGCAAACTAACCCTACATACCACCTCCAACTCTAAACATAAACAAACCTTACTCATGCCTCAACAATCATTTCGAGATCGAGTCCACGACTCAATATTCAACCCGTTATTTACCCATTTCAACACACAATGCAATACTTTTATGCTCTCATCCTCTTTCTCATGAATCATAGAATGAATGCACCATGCATGCTCATAATGCACATTGTCATAAGCGATATGCAGATATTTGAGTGCACACCCGCTCGGTGTGCACCCTCAATCCCACCCACATCGTGGCGGGCCAACTCTCATCGACTTCGCTCCCATTCACCTCGATGAATGGGACTACGAGGTAGGACTTTTGTGCTCACTACGGGTGAGCACCGAGGCCCGCATCAACATCGTCCATCATGAATGCACAATGCAATTTACATGAATGAATTGCAACACTTCATTCATCGCCAACCCAACATAGCCGTAACCACATACATAACTATAGCCAAATTCTCACAATCCCCATCCACTAGCGGTACTAGCATAATCAGATTCAACCATAAGGCATGGCAACTCATGACAGCGTTTCTATTATGCAACTACATCCTACAGCCACCGAGCCATGCTCACACAATACACTTGCGGTTAAATGCTCACAAAAATTCTATCTTTATAAAAGACTTAACCGTTTGAACCAATCTCATATTAGTCCCAAACTCAAACAATATACTCACTAAAAACAACCTTACCAAAAGCTCAATCTCCATTAGAGTTGATCTAACTAACAGAGCAACAATTAAATTTGAGGAGCATCAAATATGAACACACATCCACACTCGATAACACGGTATACATGCCTTCATTCCCTTAACCTTTTAATCATCATAAACATTTTTATAAGGGGGAAACACTTTCTAGTTATATCCAAGCAAGGCTTACCTCTTGCGTATGCATCGGCAATTACTTACGCTAAGAGCAAACACTGCTTAATCCTCCTAGCCAAAATCTAGGAATGCACTTGCCTTTTACCGATTTAAGAATGGAGTGGCATTTGGAATCTTAAGCCGTGATGACTTCCTGTGATTAAAGAAAGCCTGAATTTAGAACATATACACATAATATAGTTTAAGACAACAAACCACCTAAACAAAATCACTAGAACTAGTGCCATTTAATCTCAGGAAGATGCAACGTGAAAACATATGCATTGAGTATAAATCAACATTCTGGTACTCTATTCCTTGTAAGCAAAGATCTAATAATCAATAACATGAGCAAGCAATACATGACCATGCAAAATTTACTAAGTCATATGCAGGACAGATTTATGTCAAGGCAATGCCATTAGCTTCATGCTTCTCAATCATACTTGTCTGTCAAACTCTTGAATAAGAATACATACACAAGTGTACGACACAGTTAAAGCGCAACTATAGTAGTTGTTGAATAAGGACCAAATAGTTCTTAAGTTCAAATAAAAAGGACATTGAGTGATGGGGTCTAATCAAATTCTTACATGCTTATACTTGAATTGATCATAGCACAGAAGACCAGTACACCAATCTTAGCCTACTATTAATTATCAAGCTCACAGATGGATCGCTCATTAAGCATCAATCACAATTTACCAGCACATAAATCAGGGCCTCAATGCATTGACTAACATACATCACAGCATATATAAAATTTCTAATGAACACCATTCGCAGATTCATGCATGCATTACTACCTGACTCAAAACTTCAAAGCATGGACTTGCAAACACCAACATCGTTCTTAAAAAAAACAGAAGGCATTCATACATGTACTTTCTCTACATCCAAAAAGAAGTTGGCTTACAAGCATAGTAAATAAATCACCTAAACATCACCCTGGCAGCACCCTATCATCAGATAAAATAGCACTTAGCTTGCAACAAAATTTCATTTTGCCTATCATAAGATTTAGATCACCTTGACTGGTTTAGCAAATTGACAAAATGCAACCAATCCTAATAAGAAACCACACACAAGCAATATCATTTCATCCTCATGAGACCTAGCTAAGCATTATCACAAACACCTTGTAAGCACATGAAACCAAATTCCAACATGGAAGCAAATCCCTCAAAACATTACCTTGCCTCACTCATGAATGAGGAAGAAGGCCAAGGGAAGAAGAGGGAGCTGCCGACGTCGCTTCTTGATGCTGCCTCACGCCGATGTTTTTGCTGGCATCGAAGCTGCAATTCTTTGGGAAGGAGGCGAAGGAAGAGACCAGGCGGCGGCCAGAGGAGGCCAGGCCTGGGAAGTCGGCTGAGGCGGCGCCAGGAGGAGAACAAACGCCCAGGGAGGAAATCGGCAGGGGAGAGCTAGGCGCCAGGTGATGGAGAGGGCATGGCGCCAGGGAGGAGCCGGCATGGCGTCAGGGGGAGAGCTCAGCCCTAGGGCGCTCGAACCAGAGGAGAGGTGCCAGGAGACTTGCTGGGGAAGAGAGAGCAGCAGGGAGTGGTGGCGCCAGGAGATGGGAATCGGCCAGGGCTGGGCTGGAGAAAATATCAGCCAAGGAGGAGAAAGGACAGCCACAAAAATGAAGGAGAGATGAGGGTAGGGTGAAAAGTTAGGTGGGGAGGGGCAAATTCTCAGAAAACCCCTCCCACACAACCTAATTTTTTTTAAACACTAACCCTCACAATTAGGTCTACAACCTCTGAAAATGCCTGCGAGAGGGATCTAAGCTCAACCGAATGAAATTCCAAGGCTTAGAAAAGGAACCACAAGAATTCACACAAGCACAACTCAAAACTTTTCGTTAAGAGTCTTACAACTGCGAGACAACCGATCTTTTGACCTTCCGAATAAATCTTTGAATTTAAGAAAACGAACACAATTCCGGCTAAAAAAACCCTGGAAAAATGATTTGCGGTATTACACTCTCCCCCCCTTTAAAAGAATTCGCCCTCGAATTCGGAATACCTTAATACTCACCCACAAGAGCAACAAAACATAATTGCATAATCATGATATCCAAGAGAACGACGCCGGGCAAACCTCACGCAAGAGAGATTCCAAAATTCAATCCATTTCTCTTTCCAATTGATTGACCTTTTCAACCAAAGGACTAAAATCATCCAATGCCATCTAAGGAAACGGCCCTCTTGGGCATACTTCCCCTTCCAATCACAAACCACATTATATAACATTTTATTCTATACTCTCCTAGGCATGTCTCATACCCAGGAACAACTAGCCAACACAAATGTTCACACATGACATTTCACTTCACTGCCATCATCATTACAACCAACGATACTACCTAAACCTTTGTTTCATTTTAATTAAACAATTTCAAATTCCCAAATTTCCCATTTATTCGCCCCAATTAACCCAAATTATCCAAATTTTCTTTAAATTTCCTTTCAAGGATTATTTTTAAAACAACTTTCTTTTTCCCCACCTTTTCCCAAATTTTTATTTGTAGAATTAAATTCCCAAAAAGAAAACACAAGAAAAAATAATAACGGCCTTCATTTTAAAAAAATTTAACAAAAACCCCCTTTTAAAAAGGAAAAAAAAATCCCAAAAAATAAATAAACAAAAAATAAAAATTTAAAACCAATTAAAACCTTTTTAAAAAAAAGGAAACCCCAAAAAAAATTAAAAACATTTTTAAATTTTTTCTACATAATTTTGGAAAAAAAATTAAATTTAAAAACTTCACCTTTGTTTGTAAATAAAAAGGTTTTAAAACGTTAAAACCAAAAATCCCCTTTTTTTTTAATTTCAAAAAAATTGAAAAAATTTCTAAAAAAATTAAATCCAAAACAAAAAAAAAAATTTTCCTTTGAAAATTTAATCCCAAAAATTTTAAAAAAAATTTTTTCTTAAAAAACAAAATTTTAAAGATTTAGAAAACCCTTTTTAAAAATAAATTTAAAAAAAACAATTTTTAAAAACCTTTTTGTTTTTTAAAAAAAAGGGTAATTGGGAAAAAAAACAATTTTAAAATTTCAATAAAAAAAGTAAACCTTCCCAAAAAGGTTTCATTAATTAACCACAATTCAAGGATGGGGCCAAAAAATTTTGTTAAAACCCCCCTTTAAAACCGTTTTTTGTTTGGGGGTTTTTAAATGGGGGAAAAAACACAAATGAGGAAAAGTTGCCTTTAAAGGGGAAAAAGGAAACAAAACCGGGAAAACAAAACCCAAAAATGGGGAAAAAAAGGAATTTAATTTTTTAAATGGTTTTGAATTTTAAAATTTGGAATTTTAAAAGGGAAAATTTTTTCCCCAAACCCAAAATAAAACCCCAAAGGGCCCCAATTTGGGTTTTAAAATTTTAGGAATTTTGGAAAATTTTTTAAATTTTAAATTTTCTTGACAAAGTTTTGAAACAAAAAGAAAAAAAATTTAAAAAAACGGGTTTTTCGGGAGAAATAAAAAAAAAAAGGGGAAATAATTGGAAGAATTTTTTAAAAAATTTTAAAAAATAACCGGGGATTTAAAATAAAAATTTTTCATTTGGTTTAAAAATTTTTTTAAAATTTTTAAAACAATTAGTTTCAAAGGAGAAAAAATCCAAAGGGGTTTTAAAAATTTGGAAAATTTTCAAAAATTTTTTGAAAAATTTGGAATATTTTTTTTTAATTTTGGGTTTTGGAGATTTTAAACTTAAAATTTCAAAAAAATTTTGAAAAAAAAGGGAAATGAAAAAAATTTCCCGGTATTTGGGGAAGGGTTAAAAACAAAAAAAATTCCCAAAATTTTTTTAAAGGGAAAAAAAGATTTGGAAAAATAAAGTTTAACAAAAAATTCTTTTTTTAAACCCAAATGAAATTTAAATAAATTTATTAAAATTTTTTTCCAAAATTTTAAAAATTTTTGAAAAAAACCCTTTAAAAAAATTGTTTCTTTTCACCATTTAGTTTTAATTGTAAAAGGGGAAACCCCTTTGTTTTTTAGAAAATTTTTTAAAATTTTTTAAAACAAAAATTAAAAAACCCAATTTTTATGGTTTTTTGGAAACTAATTTGTTTTGTTTAAAGGAAATTTTTAAAATTTAAAGAATTTTTCGTTTAAAAAAATAAATATTTTTTTAAAAATAATTTAAAATTAAGTATTGGAATTTCAAGTAGGACTTATGTGCCGAAAAGAAAATTTTTTTTAAGGGCGGGTTTATCCGGGGGTTTCTAATTGGGGCCCCCCTTTTTTAAAAAGAAAAGGGCCCCCAAAAGGGGCCCCGGGAAATTTAGAAAAAGTTTCCCAAACCCATTTTAAAAGGAAAGAAAAAACAAAACCCCCTTAAAAAAACCAAACCCCTATTTAAACCCGGGGAATTTGGTTTCCACCGGGAAAAAAAAAAAACAAAGGTTTTGAGACCCCAACGGGAAATGGCCCATTGGGTAAAATGGCCAAAAAAAATTTTAAATCACATTTCAGGCACCCAAAACCCCACTGGGGGGAAAACCCCAAATTCCCCAAATTTAAAGGGACCAAAATCAAATTTTTTGGTTTTAAAACCAAGAAAGGCATTCATACATGTACTTTCTCTACATCCAAAAAGAAGTTGGCTTACAAGCATAGTAAATAAATCACCTAAACATCACCCTGGCAGCACCCTATCATCAGATAAAATAGCACTTAGCTTGCAACAAAATTTCATTTTGCCTATCATAAGATTTAGATCACCTTGACTGGTTTAGCAAATTGACAAAATGCAACCAATCCTAATAAGAAACCACACACAAGCAATATCATTTCATCCTCATGAGACCTAGCTAAGCATTATCACAAACACCTTGTAAGCACATGAAACCAAATTCCAACATGGAAGCAAATCCCTCAAAACATTACCTTGCCTCACTCATGAATGAGGAAGAAGGCCAAGGGAAGAAGAGAGCGCGAATCTTTTCTCTTGCCGATCTTTCTCTGCCGATGCTCTTTCACATCTTGGTCATTCTGGGAAGGAGGCTGGAGGAAGAGACAGGCGCGCAGAGGAGGCAGGCCTGGGAAGTCGGCCTGGGGCGCCAGAGGAGAACAAACGCCAGGAGGAAATCGGCGGGAGAGCTAGCGCCGAGTGATGGAGAGGCATGGCGCCAGGAGGAGCCGCATGGCGTCGGGAGAGCTCAGCTGGGCGCTCGAACCGAGGAGAGGTGCCAGGAGACTTCTTGGGGAGAGAGAGCAGGGAGTGGTGGCGCCAGGAGATGGGAATCGGCCAGGGCTGGGCTGGAGAAAATATCAGCCAAGGAGGAGAAAGGACAGCCACAAAAATGAAGGAGAGATGAGGGTAGGGTGAAAAGTTAGGTGGGGAGGGGCAAATTCTCAGAAAACCCCTCCCACACAACCTAATTTTTTTTAAACACTAACCCTCACAATTAGGTCTACAACCTCTGAAAATGCCTGCGAGAGGGATCTAAGCTCAACCGAATGAAATTCCAAGGCTTAGAAAAGGAACCACAGTAATTCACAATCGGCACAACTCAAAACTTTTCGTTAAGAGTCTTACAACTGCGAGACAACCGATCTTTTGACCTTCCGAATAAATCTTTGAATTTAAGAAAACGAACACAATTCCGGCTAAAAAAACCCTGGAAAAATGATTTGCGGTATTACAAAAGATAAGCATAGATTAGAATGCAACTAATTCCTTACATGGTGCATATGCATTTCCCAAAATCACATGGGTAAAACAGATATATTTACTTAAAAAGACAGTGCAATTCTAAAGAGGAACATATAATTAAACAGTTAACAAAAGCATTAAAACTAAAGACCACAACTGGAAGTATATTCGGATATGGGAATGGCTATACCTTTGCAGTTCAATAGACAAAAGCAGAATATTGCAAAGTGGTCACAACCGAATGTCTTGTAATTTGACCTAGCTTGTTCACGTTACATGTGTGCCAAACCAGAAAATATGATGTACCTTAGCATCTAAAAGTTTTTCCAATTCAGAGATAGTAACACCAACAATGGGAGAGGACCTGATGGCATCCGCTGTCCGGCGAACCAACAAAAAGAGATTGAGAAGAAGACACCAAAGCAAGGGAAAACAAGTAATAATCCTAATGCATTCAACTGCTCCTCATCATCTCAGTCCTCTGGTTGCAATCCTCGACAATATATTTTGCTTAACCTCTAAAGAAGAGCAAGCAACACAATCCAGACATTATCACAGATAGTAAGTAATGTCTAAAATGTACCTTCTGGCCATCCTGTCCTTGATTTGTTCCAGATCAGAGTATTCCAATGGTCATAGATGCTGTCAGTTCGCTCATGTTCATTATGAATGAGAAAGCGGTATGCAGAAGCGAGATGGGTGATAAGAGCATACATATGAGACAGATCATCGGCCTCATACGCACATCCACTAAAACATAGAGACCTGCATGTAAAAATCGTTAACAACAAAACATGAATAGCAGCCCAATCTATTTCCTATGACATAGAAGAAGAGCAATATAAGAGAGTATATTCAGTATAGGTAGCCATCTAGATACTAATTGTACATAATACGCAAGGAGTGTATCTTGACATCCCGTTATATTGCAATTGTTGTATTCCTAACAAATAGTACAGCTATCAATCTGAGAAAGCAGAGAAAGATTTTTTTATATAAAACAGGCCAAATCCTATCTGCTAGCACGCATGCAACAGCTCAATTATGAACCAGCCTAAAGGAATGAAACCTAAATTTTCTAAAGCTTACCTTAGAGGGCATAGGTCTGTAGGGAATGGCAGACCACATCAACATCACCCGGACAACAAACAGCGCACCACATTCCCAACATGATCAATCTGCACAGAGAAAACCAATACTAAATAATTTGCAAAAAAAAAAACAAAGGAAGGTAGGAGGACACGACCACACAATAAGAGGAACGATATGAGTGGAGCACATATGCGCCAATATTCCCTGTGCAGCCAAGAACAGCGTCAACGTCGAGGGCGATCGATCTTTCGGCAACCCCCAAAGATCTACGAAATACCATAAAACACTAAAATACACTGATAACAACAATCTGTACAGAGCAAACCAATACTAAATAATTAGCAAAAAAACAAAGGAAGGCAGGAGGACACGACCACACAAGAAGAGGAACGATATGAGTGGAGCACATATGCACTAATATTCCTGCAAGGCCAAGAACAATCAATGTCGAGGCGATCGATCTTCGGTAAACCCCAAAGATCCATGAAATACCATAAAACACTAAAATATACCGATAACAACATACCGATACCACAAAATATCGCAAAACAAAATAGCGATGGCAAAGAAATAAAATTCCCACACAAGTATGAGTTGCTATGATCGAGCCATTGCGGAGGCAGTCCTAACACGAATGGCGCGTAGAATGGGTGGTCCTCATCGCAGTGGTCACGGCAGATCCAAGCACATACCCCCATGATAGTACGGACACACATATGAACATGCACGCAAAATCATACATAGAACCCAATCATACCAAATAATAGGCAAGAGATCCAATACATGCAGTTCATACCTTCGATGTGGGTAAAAGAAGCAATTAAGAGCTCAACGACAAAACATGTATGGAGAATAAGCGGGGTTGAAGAGGAGTTGGTGGCACCTGACAGACTTTAATAAATCTGGCACGCATACATCATGCTCTTGAGAGGACTCCAAGTTCACCATCTCCACGAGACAAAAGGCCGCGTGCGGGTAGGTGGCGATGAAAGGTGGAGAGCCTCGGACGATGAGCTGCGTGGGTGTCGATCCTGAGCGCCATCTGGCCGACGCCACCAAAGCACTGAAAGGAGGAGGCTGTGGGAGCTACGCACACTGGGCATGGCGGATGGCCATCAGATCGCCCGCACTGGGTCGTAACGAGGGTATGGCCTGCATCCTGTCAGGGGGAGTGACCAGATCGGCCATGCTAGATGGCATTGGGGCACAATCTCCATCCCATCGAGATCGATGGGCGAAATGAGGAGGACTGAAGGGAGATGTAGGAGCGGCAACGCTGACACCATGAGTCTATTTTGTCTTCGCTAAATCTGATGGCGGCTATAGAGGAGAGAAAGGAGGAGCAGGTGTGGAGTGGCGGCGAGGGTAATGGCGGTCCTGAGGGCGAGGAGGCGAGTGCGTGGCGCGCAAGCGCTGAGGCGGCTAGGATTTTGGGGAGTGGGCGTGCACGGGCGAGGAGTGGAGGTGTGCACTGGCGAGGCAAGGCGAGGCGGGGAGACGCTTGCGAGTCTGGGAGGAGACGCATAAAGCAACATGCGATAGGGTTTTGGTGCTTGGCAGAAGAATCGATCTGGGCCATCCGCTTAGACCCGTGCGATCCGATGAGGCGCAAGACCAGGCGCAAGATCTGATCGCACGCCACGGCGTGGGGATCTGGCAAAAATGAAGGAGAGATGAGGGTAGGGTGAAAAGTTAGGTGGGGAGGGGCAAATTCTCAGAAAACCCCTCCCACACAACCTAATTTTTTTTAAACACTAACCCTCACAATTAGGTCTACAACCTCTGAAAATGCCTGCGAGAGGGATCTAAGCTCAACCGAATGAAATTCCAAGGCTTAGAAAAGGAACCACAGTAATTCACAATCGGCACAACTCAAAACTTTTCGTTAAGAGTCTTACAACTGCGAGACAACCGATCTTTTGACCTTCCGAATAAATCTTTGAATTTAAGAAAACGAACACAATTCCGGCTAAAAAAACCCTGGAAAAATGATTTGCGGTATTACAAAAAGATAAGCATAGATTAGAATGCAACTAATTCCTTACATGGTGCATATGCATTTCCCAAAATCACATGGGTAAAACAGATATATTTACTTAAAAAGACAGGTGCAATTCTAAAGAGGAACATATAATTAAACAGTTAACAAAAGCATTAAAAACTAAAGACCACAATCTGGAAGTATATTCGGATATGGGAATGGCTATACCTTTTGAGCTCAATAGACAAAAGCAGAATATTGCAATTGGTCACAAGCTGGAATGTCTGTGTAATTTGACCTAGCTTGTTCACGTTACATGTGTGCCAAACCAGAAAATATGATGTACCTTAGCATCTAAAAAGTTTTTCCAATTCGTAGATAGTAACACCAACAATGGGAGAGGACCTGATGGCATCCGCTGTCCGGCGAACCAACAAAAGAGAGATACAGAAGAAGACACCAGCAAGGGAAAACAAGTAATAATCCTAATGCATTCAACTGCTCCTCATCATCTCAGTCCTCTGGTTGCAATCCTCGACAATATATTTTGCTTAACCTCTAAAGAAGAGCAAGCAACACAATCCGGACATTATCACAGATAGTAAGTAATGTCTAAAATGTACCTTCCGCCATCCTCGCCTTGATTTGTTCCGGATCGAGTATTCCAATGGTCATAGATCTTTCTCGGTTCGCTCATGTTCATTATGAATGAGAAAGCGGTATGCGAAGCGAGATGGGTGATAAGAGCATACATATGAGACAGGATCATCGGCCTCATCGCACATCCACTAAAACATAGAGACACGCATGTAAAAATCGTTAACAACAAAACATGAATAGCAGCCCAATCTATTTCCTATGACATAGAAGAAGAGCAATATAAGAGAGTATATTCAGTATAGGTAGCCATCTAGATACTAATTGTACATAATACGCAAGGAGTGTATCTTGACATCCCGTTATATTGCAATTGTTGTATTCCTAACAAATAGTACAGCTATCAATCCGAGAAAGCAGAGAAAGATTTTTTATATAAAACAGGCCAAATCCTATCTGCTAGCACGCATGCAACGTGACTCAATTATGAACCAGCCTAAAGGAATGAAACCTAAATTTTCTAAAGCTTACCTTAGAGGCATAGGTCATGAGGGAATGGCGCACCACATCAACATCACCCGACAACAAACAGTAGCACCACATTCCCAACATGATCAATCTGCACAGAGAAAACCAATACTAAATAATTTGCAAAAAAAAAACAAAGGAAGGTAGGAGGACACGACCACACAATAAGAGGAACGATATGAGTGGAGCACATATGCGTAATATTCCCTCAGGCGACCAAGAACAAATAATCAACGTCGAGGCGATCGATCTTTCGGCAACCCCCAAAGATCTCACGAAATACCATAAAACACTAAAATACACCGATAACAACAATCTGTACAGAGCAAACCAATACTAAATAATTAGCAAAAAAACAAAGGAAGGCAGGAGGACACGACCACACAAGAAGAGGAAGCGATATGAGTGGAGCACATATGCACTAATATTCCTCATGAAGCCAAGAACAATAATCAATGTCGAGGGCGATCGATCTTCGGTAAACCCCAAAGATCCATGAAATACCATAAAACACTAAAATATACCGATAACAACATACCGATACCACAAAATATCGCAAAACAAAATAGCGAGTGCAAAGAAATAAAATTCCCCACACAAGTATGAGTTGCTATGATCGAGCCATTGCGGGAGGCAATCCTAGAGCACGAATGGCGGGCGAGAATGGGTGGTCCTCATCGCGATGGTCACAGCGATCCGCACATACCCACCCTCGCAGAGAGTACAGGACACACATATGAACATGCACGCGCAAAATCATACATAGAACCCAATCATACCAAATAATAGGCAAGAGATCCAATACATGCAGTTCATACCTTGATGTGGGTAAAAGAAGCAATTAAGAGCTCAACGACAAAACATGTATGGAGAATAGCGAGGGTTGAAGAGGAGTTGGTGGCACCATGACAGCCTTTAATAAATCTGGGTACGCATACATCATGCTCTTGAGAGGACTCCAAGTTCACCATCTCCACGAGACAAAAGGCCGACGGTGCGGGTAGGTGGCGATGAAAGGTGGAGAGCCTCGGACGATGAGCTGCGTGGGTGTCAGATCTACGGAAGCGCCATCCTGGCCGTACGCCACCAGGCCGCTGGAAAGGAGGAGGCTGTGGGGGAGCTACGCACGCTGGGCATGGCGGATGGCCATCGATCGCCCATATTGGGTCGACGAGGGTATGGCTATGCATCCCGTCGAGAGTGACGGATCGGCCATGCTAGATGGCATTGGGGCACAATCTCCATCCCATCGAGATCGATGGGCGAAATGAGGAGGACTGATGGGGAGATGTAGGAGCCAGCGGCAACGCAACGACACAGCGAAGTCTATTTTGTCTTCGCTAAATACGATGGGCGGCTATAGAGAGAGAAAGGAGGAGAGGTGTGGAGTGGGCGGCGAGGGTAATGGCGGGTCTGAGGACCCAGCGAGGAGGAGTCTGTGTGCGCCGCAAAGCGCGGGACGGCTAGGATTTTGAGGGGAGTGGAGGCGTGCACTGGCGAGGAGTGGAGTGTGCACTGGGCGAGGCAAAGAGGCCAGGCGGGACGATAGCAGTGAAATCTTGTGCGAGGAGACATAAAGCAACATGCGATAGGGTTTTGGTGCGCGCGCGCAAGAATCGATCTGGGCCATCCGCTTAGACCCGTGCGATCCGATGAGGGCGCAAGACCCAGCGGCGCAAGATCCTGATCGCACGGCCACGACGTGGGGACTGTACGGCAGTGGCTGGGAGGCCGGCAAAACTTCTACGCTTAATAGATACTAGGGTGAGTTGCGCGCTACGCTGTGCCACGTGAATTTCAACAGAGCGTTTAAATAACAATTAGATCAATTTTGAATGATGCAGATCACTGGAAGGTGGAAGGGTGCAAGGGCAACATGGGATAATTTAGAGGGTCCTCTGAAAACATCTATTGCTTCTGGTGATTGATCTGAGGTATTTAGATTCAATCTAACAAGCGTATACCCTTCTAACGCCCATGCCATGCTGCCATAAGGCCTTCCCAGTGAAGGAAAGCTCTTCTGAGCAACACTATGCATATTAACATGTAAAGATCGATTCTCGCAAAATGTGCAGCTCATATGTGGATAACACTATGTAATAAATATGACGAAATGCACTCCAAAATTCTCTCAACAACAAAAACTAATATGATGTATGAACGGAAAACTTAATATTGTGTATGAGAAAGTAATTATTTGTTTAATTGACATACCTTTGTCTAGCTCCATATGCGGTGTCTCCTCGTCAATTATATCCATCCGGTCATACTCGTGACCAACCCATGGCTTATTCACACTCCCTGAAACAACCACAAAGAATAGATGTTGTTGAGATCAGCAGTGCACAAACAAGAATAACACAAAGAATTCCACAGTTTTACGGATGCAAAGAAATTAAGCGGGCGGTTCATTTGAGAAATGCACGTACCTCTGAGAGCACGCTGCTTCTTGGAAATTTTCACACTCTGTCTTTCTATTTGTTGGTCATCTCCTCTTTTCATGCCCCTACCGTTTTGAATACTGAATCGGCTTGTTTTCGTCTTAACAGCTGTTGGCATGTAGGAAGATAATTTTCGATAAAATCTATGTTCTTATTAATGTCTATGCAAATAAATTTGGGTAAACATAAAAAACGTACATCAGTACCCAAATAAAGATAGAATAGATATGTCAAAAAGGATACGTTCAGTTTACAAAAGAGATCAATGAATATGATTATAGAGGCCCTGCAAACCTGGCATATTATCTCACTGTAGTATAAGTAAAATACTGAACTGCAAAAGAAAAACATAGAAGTTAGGTTATATAAAAAATTCTGAAGAGCATAAATCTTTGGGCCACCACTCAACAAATTTCATTAAGGAAAAAGATTTTAGAAATGTATTATACCTTGAACTGTAGTATTGCCTCATAGAAAGCACAAGATTGAATATAGCGGGTTCCCCAATCATCCCGTACATTAGCATAAATCGGATGCATCATCTAAACTCGCAGATGTAAATTCTTGTCTCCAGTACAATAATCGTAAGCATATAGCACCAAGCACCAGCCTTGATAATCAATGAAGCAATCTGCAGAGAGGCAGAATTTCAAAGAATTTAGTAGAGGCAAACGTTCTAAAGTAGTGCACATAACTCCACCGAAAAACTCTTGTCGCACATTGTAGACCCGTATGCAGCTCTCTGTTTAAAGAGGAAATAATATACAAAGAATAAACAGGAAAACGAAAAAAAATGGGTGAGAGTTGCTTCAATTTGGCAGTTGCAGTCAAACAAAAAAAATGATGCATGCTCAAATGAAGTGAAAGCAATGCAGCAATATATCTGTTGATAGAACACAATAAGGTAACTATAAATGTTGGACCACCTACACAGCAAGGAACAAGCAATTTTTCGATATGACACCACAAGGCAGCATTAACCCACATTAAAAAATTATCACAGAAATGCACATGCATATTAGATATAAGCTGCGAAAAATTATCTGTGTCACAAAGAATTCCCAAAGAAACTCTTGTATTCAGCCCTGCAGCTAACAGATAAGCAATCTGGAGAACAGGGCACCGAACAAATTCAATATGGGAGAACCTTCTTTAATTCCGTTTTTTTCTCGAAATGTACGATAAAAGAATTCCTTTACATTTGACCAAAGACATTTATCAAAACTGAATTTGAAAACATAACAATGCAACAAAATATTATATAGACAACACTAACAATGCAACAAAATACTATATGTGACATATGGTGGTATTCATGCATCTTATGGACCTATCTAGAAAAAAATGGAGCTCAATATAATTAGCATTTGGCAACCAGGCACACATATCAAGACTCAAGCATTCATTCATGTGATGGTACATATACAGTATACACACATCTATACATATCAAGACTGAGTATATATGAACGATGGTGGTATTAAATGCACACAATATGGGCTAATCGAATCAGGCAAAAACAACAAGAGATTGAATCAAGCAAAACTCTGGTGATTTCATATTAATTATTCACTAATATTATCTATATATTCATGTGCAATCTAGATTCCTGTTGTTAATGCACACGAATTTGGTGTAGTAACTGAAGTTGACCCTGAACCAGGTTCATGTGTCACCAGCCAAAGGTTAACTGGGGTCCTATACAACTAAGAGATCCATTGGCCTGAGACACACCCAACCAAAAGACATGGTCCATCATCATATTTGCAGAGCCCAAGCAAGCCTAGATGTTTATAGTACAGAACGTTTCAAACTTAAATGCCACAAACAACTGCCTCGGACATCAAAGCCTCTCTAACAAATATCAAGGTGCATTGTTTGTTATGTCAGACATAAATTTCTGAATCCCTCAAACAAAAAAAAAGATACGAATTTCTGAAGGAGAAATCGACAGACAGATAGACATAGGTCTAACAAACTGCAGCTGAACATGCAATTAATATTTTGTTGAAGGTTGCAAGATTCACACAGCTTAACCATGCTAGCAAACTAAAGTAGGACAACACATCAAACATACATATTAAGACACCAACTGTTTCCTATACTCTAGGACTTAAGGATACCACACTCACGCATGCTTAAACAGTATTGATGCTATTTAACTTTCTACTATCGTTTCTTGATTCTTGCCTCCGAAAGCAACCTAACAATCAGAAACGCAATCATTATGCCGAACTATAAAACTAACAAATGGTTAATTGGTCAGGTATAAGTTTGAAACAATGCAACTGAGCAGCCAAATGATGAAAGGCTGAAGCAGCTGATGGTGGTTGCTTACCACAGAAGTCAAGGAACCACCGTTTCTATGGTATCATGCATTCAATTGGATGATATCTTTCAAAGTAAGTACTCAACACGAAACATAAATCATTACCTGAGTGTTCAACTGAGCGAAAATGGTTTTCACATCTTCAAACACCGCGTCTGGTGGCCTGGCATCATCAACCTGAAGAGGGGCACAACCAGCTACAACTCATTACGCCTGAACAAAAGCAATTCTCACTATAGTATCCTGGGTAGCAAATCCTTCACAGTATAGGGAGGGCACTAAGTGTTAGAGCTGTACATTACTTCCTATTGGAAAGTTCAAGCGCAATTTTAAGTGACTGAACAAAGCTTGAAATCCTGCTGTACAATGTAGTAATCGTCAAAGAAGGAACTGTAAGCACAATTCATGTGTGGAGCTAGACCAATGGAGATAAAAAGTCGAATTTGTACTGTTGCAACAATGTAAAATTAAAACTAAGCTATGAATAAACTTCAATCCAAATTTATTATCCATAGTTCTTAATCTATTCTATTATCTGAATGGAACTATAATTTTAGCAGACTGCATGTTGTTCATAAATTCAGAGTAATCTAAATTACCCTTCGAAGCTTCCCCCTTTTCTCATAATACTAAATTACAGGCATCATTGACTGCTGAAAAACTTCAAACCGGCTCCTAATGGTATTCATGTTGTCATCATCTCTTCACTGCAGACCACCAAATTGACTACCAAAATTAATCAGATGTGACAAGAAGCTGGGCCTACACAATCACAAGCACAAAACCTGATTTCGATTTAGAATGTGTCGCTCCATCTCTTCCCTTGTGCAGTCAATGAATAGCACAAACTAAGGGTCAATGTTAATCTGACACAAAACCAATGTTTACTGTGAAACACACAACAAAAGATTGTACTGTTTTCAGTAGTACTCATAGTCATAGATATAGGGCAGTAGTTTTACAACACTCTCACACACTTGGTAATTCACTTCATTTCGTGGAAATCCATCAATAAGAAACTTATCATTTCCACTTGCAAGCATGGCCTTTAACAATAGCCTTATGATAAGCTCGGAAGGCACAAGCAACAATTTTAATCAAACCAAGAACTCGCAAGTCGTGAATTTTCTGATCAGAGGCACGCCTAGCAAATACCAATATTTACTATTGTAAAATCATAATTAGGATCTAGAAATAAACGACCAAGCCATATAGGCAATGGTGGAAATGATATCAAGCTGACAAGCTGATGAACATACGGGATGACATCATATTTTAGAGAGATCATATCATCATATCGCTCTTTCTTGGACTCAAAACCCACACTCCATAAATTATCATCTTGGACAAGCATTATGCAAGCGAAGGCTACAACACGTCATCTGAAAGCCACAAGTGCATGGAAGAAGCATACTGACCATGGAGAGACACAATCTCTCTGCTCATTCCTCTGAAAATCCTCTGAAAGTGCAAAACAATATGGCCAGCTCTCTTTCTTAATTATCATCTGATTTCACAAGGTAAAAGAGAGAAAAGTAAGTACCAAGCTACTTTAGTGCTTATAAGACATGTTTTTTTTTGTTTTTTTTTATTTTGAGAGGAAGTGGTCATAGTCCCTTTTTAGAGGTCGTGTGCATCCGATAGCAATGCAGCAACGTATAAGGCACAGGATGGGCGTTGAAAATCGTCAAGAGCAAGGAAAGAAAATAGGAATAATTGCGAAAGCCTGGACTAAGAAGTGTGCACGCGATACGCAACAGCAATATAGGTCAAACAAGTGAACAACAATACAGAAAAGCTAGAGGCATGAACGCCCTTGTAGCTGTGCACCAATTCCACCTCGGAAACTGTTCACGCAGGGCAGGAAAATCCCAGACGTACAACATCTAACATGGACGAAACAACAAAACAATCATAATCGTACTATCTAAAACTAAATAAGACCAACACCGTCTAATGAATGCCATAGGAAAACAATCGGAATGGCGAGAATAATTTGCGTGTACCAGCAAACGCTGCATATAGCAAGGAAATACCAAACGCAGTGTCCCAACAGAGCCGCCAACATCGCCCAGCATGAAGCGCGGCACTAAAGCTCAGAGACCAAGCGTACCAAACGGGAAAAACACACAAGGGTGATATATCTAGACGATGAAGGAGCTAATCTGGAAGCAGCCATAGCACAGGCACCAAGCGGAAGGGATACCTAGGGTCAACACAGCTAGGCAGCAGAGAAAATCAATTCCGAACCAACTAAAACATTACGAAAGGCAATACTAAAAAGCCTCGAAGACCAAGCGCAGATGAACACAGCTAGGCAACAGGCAATATCAATTTGGAACTAGCTAAAGCACTACGAAAGGCAATACTAAGCCTCAAGGACTAAGCACAGCAAACGGGAAAAAACACATAAGAACAATAAAATGAGACGGCAGACGACCTAATCTAGAAGCAGGCCTAAACAGGCACAAACGAGAAGCACACGAATGGCACAACCGCAGGAATAAATAGCTCTCAATACATCGGCCTAGATCATCAAAGAAGAGACACGGCACTACGCGGATGGAGCGGGAAACACCGTGAAAGCCATACCAATCGATATTATGAAAAAGAAAGGGAAGGCTCGAAACGCTAACCAATTCGTGCAGTGCGCGCTCTAGGTCTTGCTGATCCTTCTCCCCCGGCTTGAACCGCACCGCAACTCCTCTCCTCCGGCCTAAACCGCACCGCAACTCGTCTGGGCTGCGCCCCTGTATGGACGATGAAGCAAACGGCACCGGAGCAGACCTTCGCCGCCTGCACAGAAAGACCGAGGAAGGAAATAACAGCGGCAACGACGAAGAAGAGGGAAAAGGGCTGAAATGCTGACCGAAAAGCGCAACCCGAGCCAGCGAATGGTCAAAAGGCGGAGGGAGGGCCGCGCCGGTGGAGCGAGCTGCAGGCACGGGCCACGGAAGGCGAGGGCGATACACCGACGGAGCAGGACGGAGCAGGCGGAGTGGAGCTCGCAAGAACCGGAGCCACGATCGAGGCAGCAGAGGCAAGAAGCGTCCCGAAGACGACGGACGTATGCGCGAAAACAAAACGCGGGAGAGGAAACTCACTGAAACAGGCGGACACGTCCGGACACGCGGCCGAGCGACGCCGACGACGCGGAGATGGCGCGACGCGTCGGAAGGGGCGGGCGCAAGAGCGATGGCGAGGGGAGGCACGCACGGAGGACGTGGACGGCTGGATGAGGGCCGACGCAAGGATGAACGGCCTGCGAAATCCGGACGACGTGGCCGGCCGAATGGCCTCCAATCCCACCGGCTTTAATAGAGTAGTTATTATTATTATACTAGATCATCTAGATCCAGTGGTGCAAAATTCGAGTACTTTCCAAATATTTTCATATCTTTAGACATAAAAACACTTTGTCATGTATTAAATGTGCACTTATTTCTAAAGAATGAAATCCTTGAGCTTGAAAAATCTAAAGAAATAAATGGCATCCTATTTATAAATGAAATCGAAAGATATTGCTAGCAAATCTTGAAAAGGATACGACGAATAATTTATATACTTGACATCATCTCATCTCCCTGGCTGAAACACGTATAAATACAGGGTCCCTCTTAAACACTTCGTTCACAGAATCACAGCAGTGCAAAATGGCGACCAGAGGAACGGCCGCGCAGGTGATTTTTCTGGTGGTTTTACTCGCCTTTGCAGGTATGGCAAATCGTACCATCCTATCGTCAATATACTCAATCGTCTCGTCGTCGAATCGACGTCTAAAAATCTATTTTTAGGAAGAAGAGAAGACAATTTCTGTTTATTTTCTTAGGCTTGCCTCGCCCTCGACTCCCTACTTTTGCTGATGATTTAGCACTTGATTTGAACAGCAAGCCAAAGCAACGGACGGAGTTTAGGCGAGCGAAGGCCAGTGTCGAGCGCCGGAGAAAAGCGCGGCGGAGGTGAAGGTCCGGCTCCACTTGACGATCAATTGCCATGAAGAGAGATTGTACAAAGGACCTGCTGACTTGGTCTCACAGCAGCAGCCTTGCTTTAGCGCAGATGCACCTGTGTGGCCACGCCAAGGCCATGGCTTTTTCCACGTTGCTTGCTATTGTATGGTGTGCCCGCCTTCTTACCGGTGGTTCGTCCGTGCATCCATGAAAAAAAAGTCTCGAGAGTAGTGTTTTATGCTTTTTTTTTAACAGTTGTATAAATATTAAAGCATGGATGAAGGGTAGATGGTGATTCTTTGCCTATTCACTTGCTTTAAGATTTATACAAACTTGTATTATGTTATACAATTTGTATCGTGAGGGGAGGCATTGAAACACAGCTCAAATATATCAATTTTTCGATTAAGGATGTCTGCGACGGAGGTGACAGCTATGCGCTTCGGATTGTTATCAGTTGAGATGCTTGCATGTTCATGGCTTTCATGCTTGTATGGTAAGTACTAGAACAATAGCGCCGTGGCGCCGCTATGGCGTGAACGAAAAACAAATTTATGTTTTTTCAGAGAAAACGGATCACGAAAACAAATTTTACTGCGTGAACGAAAAACAAATTTGCGTTTTTCTCGAGAAAAACGGACCACTAATTTTTTTTGAAAAGCGAGGAAAAAACGAACACGAAAAACATTTTTTTCGGGAAAAGCGAACATGAAAATATTTTTCCGGAAAGAACGGAGGAAAAGTCTAGAGATAGAGATGAACACATTTTTACGGTGACGAAAACATTTTTCCCGCGAAAACAGAGAAAGGACCTAGACGTAAAGAGCAAGGACCTGAATGTTATGTTTTTGGACCTATTCGCTATCCTAAAAAATTAGAAAAGGGCTTGTTTGCGATTTGAATTTAACGGAAGGTTTTTTCCAGAAAGCGCAAGACGAGGGACCCAAACGCGATTTAGAAAAGAAAATCTTCCCCTCACAAAAAATCGCGAAGGACCTATTCGTAATTTACAAGGAACCTATCCGTAATCTCAAGAAACGTGAGGGCTTTTTTGCAAATTAGGCAAAAGTGACACTTGGATAGGCTCATTGGTAGGAACTTTGCAAGCTTTAATATAAGATACTAGATAATGACCGCTACTACGCATATGCAATTTGTTTGTTTTGCACACACGAAAAATTTGATCGCTGATACCTATGGGGAAAAGCGTGTAATCCGGCTTTTGCTTTTTAAGGAAAAACGTGTCAAAAATAGTCTAGAGGAAAAGTACAAAAAATATTAGAGATGACAACCTTCTTTTGTCGAGTTGAATACTCTATGCGCTATCAGAGTAATAATGCATGTTCGCAAAACCACTCACCGGTGAAAAATAGTCTAGAGGAAAAAGGGCGAAAAATTATTAGAGATAACAATCTTCTTTTGTCAAGCTTAATACTTTACGCTGGCCCACCGAGTAATAATACATGTTTTAAAAAATATCGAGACCAAGATGAAAAATCGAGTTGGGGAAAAAGTCTAAAGATAGAGCTACACACATATCGGTGGCGAAAACTTTTTCCGGAAAACGGAGAACACAACCGTGAATAAAAAAATACGGTTTTTTTAAACGAAAAATAAAGATGAATGACCCGTACGCGAACATGAGGAAAAAGGGCGAAAAATTATTAGAGATGACAATTTTTTTTGTCGAGCCTAATACTCTACGCGCCCACCGAGTAATAGTACATGTTCGCAAAACCACCCACAGGTGAAAAATAGTCTAGAGGAAAAAGGGCAAAAAATTATTAGAGGCGACAACCTTCTTCTGTCGAGCCTAATACTCTACGTGTTCACCGAGTAATAATACATGTTTAAAAAAACCGCGGTCATGACCCGTTGGCAAATCCCAAGTTGTTATAAACCTTCGACGAACCTGTGTTTTTTTGGTGATGAAAATATTTTTTTGGTTTTGTGGGGCGAAAACATTTTTCGTGTTTTTGAGCGTGAAACATTTTTGGTTTTTGGGTGGCAAAACATTTTTTTTGGTTTTTTGGTGGCGGAAACATTTTTCCCGACTTTTTCCCGATTTAAATGTTCGCAAAACCACCCACCGGTGAAAAATAGTCTAGAGAAAAAGGGCAAAAATTATTAGAGGTGACAACCTTCTTTTTGTTGAGCCTAATACTCTACGTGTTCACCGAGTAATAACACATGTTTAAAAAAACCGCGATTATGACCCGCTGGCAAATCCTAAGGCGCTATAAACCTTCGATTTAACCTGTTTTTTTTGGTGACGAAAATATTTGTTCGGTTTTTGGGGAAACATTTTTTCGGGTTTTTAGGTGGCTAAACATTTTTCCGGTTTTTTGTGTGGTGAAAACATTTTTTCGGTTTTTGTGGCGGAAACATTTTTCCCGGCTTTTTCTACGAAAACATTTTTCCCGGAAAACGGAGAAAGGACTCGAACGTAGAATTAGGGACCTATTTGTTATTTTTTGGACCCGTTCGCTATCTGAAAAATTAGAAAAGGGCTTGTTCGCGATTTGAAACTAACGGAGGTTTTTCCAGTAAAATACCGCGCTAGGGACCTAAACGCGAAGAAAAAATAAATTTTTTGTCTCACAGAAAATTGCGAAGGACCTATCCGTAATTTCAAGAAACGGAGGGCTTTTTCGCAAATGTCGCCATGCATACGTGGCGCTCCGGTTTGGTGAAATCTTCCTTTGTAATAGAGTTGATATTATATGTGTGCGCGCGCATATCTAAGTGTTCTAATGCCATCCACATCGATCAACCAACAAGAATTGATTAGACTCAACCAATCCCTAAAAGATGAGTAAATTTCACAAAACTATACATTTTTTTGTACAAACTATTAGAAAACTATATGTTTTATATTCTATTTAACAAAATTGTAGATTTTAGAAGAACTTCTATCACAAAACTAAAAGTCTTAGAATATACTGTTTCTTGTAACAGAATAGTGTAGATCTACATTGCAACCTGACACACAAGTGAAACAAGAAATAGGGACACGAGAGACTGCTATATGAGTCTACACAGTCAAACATGCCACAAGAAATGATCAATTCTAAAACATATAGTTTTATGTCATAAGTTTACCTAAAATCTATAGTTTTGTGAAATAGAAGCTTAAAATTGTAGTTTTTTTTATAGTTTGTACAACAAACTTATAGTTTTGTGAAATTTACTCTTAGAAGATTGGTAATGGGATCACTAGAAATTACCAAGAACAAGCCAAAAAAAAAAAAAATACATCGATTTTTTGGGTGGTATCTTTTGTGGTCCTTGTTCCCCAAACATTGTTGTCTTGATTGGTTAGCTTGGCCGGCAGATTTTGGCATTATTGAAACCTCCATAGCCAATGCTGAGATTTTAAATGCATAATGTTAGGGAAAAGTGTCCATTGGTGTCATCACCATGTACTTAAAGAAAATGTCCAAACTGCTGGTGTGGCACCAAACAAGATGAACCCATGTTGGATATTCCGAAATGACTAAGGATTGTGCTATAAACTGAGGTCAATTCTTCTCATGAGCGCAGGAGGACTAGGCATTTTATTGGCAGAATGTTGACCACCAAATCAGCCTCGCTTCACCCATGTATCTGTATGTCTTCTCGTACCTGTAGACGCGCTTTTTCCCTTGGTGCGAAAACCTCATCAAGGTCTTTCACATCAAACCCAAAGGTATGTCTCTCACTCAAATTGTTTTTCAGAACTTAGCTCATCTTTTCAACTAGCATGATCAGCCAAACTTGGAATAGTCTTGGCCTGAAAGTAGCATATTTGTCTAATGTTTTTGTTCTTCTGTTTCTTCAGAAACCTTTGTTTCAGGAGCTCCGGAGGCAACTGTCTTTCAGGATGGATGAAGCCTCGAAGGCGCTGAAGAATGCATCACATAGACTTTTGGACGCATTTGTTGACTCTACCTTCAAATTTACTGACCAAGCTCTGCTCCCATCTGAGGTATAAACTTCAGTCCAGGGAACTCTTCATTCACATGCTTCATTTTTCACAAAATTAACGACCAATTGTGACAAGCTTGCAGAGAAATTTTGCACCAGTTGACGAGACCAGTCAAGCTATAGAGATACTTCAGATTGAAGGAGAGATACCCGAAGATTTCCCGGAAGGCATATACGTCAGAAACGGTAATGCTCTCAATTTTTTCTGATTATCCACTAATAAATAAGCACACCTGTGTATAGGCACATGAGAATCACAAACTGGTAGGGTTAGAAGCATGGCAATATAATTTTAACGTGGAAAAACCTTTTGCGAAAAAATCATGGGAAGCAATCCACTATAATGTTCATTTGTTTACGTGTACATGGTTTGGCTTATATAGCCAAAACAGTACTAGTTGTAGAAAATTTGGACTAACAACCTATTTAGATAAAATCAAAAGATATGGTTAGTCGAGGTATTGAGTTATCTCCAACAAACCTTTCCTTAACTCAAAATCTATAATGATATTGCTTCCAGAAAACTCCAAAGGGTAATTAAGCACTAAATACAAGTGCGTTAAAAGTTTAAAGGACTACTGAATAAAAAAATTGGAACAATCAATCCAAATATTTGTAGTGCAAAAAACCACAAAGGGTATAAAAGATTGGAACATCTTATCAAAACACTTCTAATGAAGCAAGATTGAGAAAATCACCAATAGGTCGAGAGAAAGACTGGAACAGTCAATCCAAACACACAACTATCAATAAAGTAGACAGAAATATGGGTTTTCAATTATACATAACCCCAGTAAAGTCTGAGTCTGTACAATTGACCTCCTAAAACAAAAACTCAATCATCAAATGGTATAAGCCAAGACATCATATGTGATACTAGGTAGATAGCAAAGAACACATAACTTAGGCTCGAACATAAAATTCGGCAAACTGCTTACTAAAAATCAATAACATGGTTAAAACTGCTCCTCCAAAAATAACAATGTGAAGAAAAAAATCTCGTGCTGCCAATGGAGCATAAATTACAGTATACCCCTCATATATCGAGCAAAGACAATAAACAATATTATAGTATCTACGTAGAAACAAACTCCTTTTGCACTTCAAACCTTCATCTCAAAATGACATTAGAGCAAAACCATCACCCAAAAAAAACTTCAAAGAGTACAATGCTACCATCAAAACATCATCAAATTCTAAATTAACATTGCTAAAACCTCTATAATGGTCACGCAAGTGATCGAAATTGCAACGCATCCAAACAGTGAATAAAACACCAAAATAACAGTGATGAAACAGCAAATTCCAATTAACGGTGATGAAACACTAAATTCAGTTGTCTTCTCAATTATTATTATTATTTTTAATCTCAATCAAACTGGGCAACAACACGGTGATGTACGGCTTCGCACCAAACAAGCTGGTGCATCCTCGGTCATCGCCTGCTTCTCCTCGATCAGTGCCCAATCTACGCGTAGAAGCAGCGAACAAGCAAACACACAATGATTGTTATGCCCCGTGAGAGCAAGTCGTGGGTGACAACTGACAACCACTTTGGGCATGGTAGCCAGTAGGGCTCAACTTTGTTTGGGCGGTGCGCACGGAGATCATCATTCGGACCACACAGACGCAGAAAGTGCTCGGGCAGAAGGGCTGCAGATCAGGGAGCTCACCTCCGCCGTACAAAAGCACTTCAACTTCCTCGAGAATGGAGTCGCGAGCTCTACGCTGAGAAGGTCATCAACCAAGGACTCTATGCCTCCCGCGAAAGGCGTAGGATGGCATGGATCCGTGGCTACCGGCGCAAGGAAGATGGCGGCGTCGGGTTAGGGCCGGTCCTGGTATTTTCGGGACCCGGGGTAAAAACTTATATGGAGGCTCCATCCACCTCCTATATATATATATATATATATATATATATATATATATATATATATATATATATATATATATATATATATATATATATATATATATATGTATGTCTATCAAAACCAAAACCAAAACCAAAAAATATTTAACTTCAAAAGCTCTCTCGGCCGGGGTTTTGTTTGGTTTATACAAATATCGCCTCTCACCAAACAAATGAAATTTCGGAATTTCAGTGAAATTTTGATCAAATTTCGGCCAAATTCAAAAAAAAAGACAACAAAATTCAAACAAAAAGCAACAAAATCCGAAATTTCGCCCTTTCACTCTGGACCGAAATGGCTGAAATTTCCGAAATTTCACCGAAATAAAAATCCCTGCCCTCAGCTTCTAGGATTTCTTCTTGGCAATTACTTTCATCAAATTATTTTTTTCTCACGGCACGACGCTTTACTGGAAACAATGCATCTAAACCCATGTCATTTGCAATATCTTTGGCAATGTTCAGACAAGAAGAAAACCCATCATTTCTGTACTTCTCAAAGTATTCCATTATACCTTGTATTTGCTTCAAAGTAGAGTCAATGCACATGGCTGGCGATTGCAGCTTTTTACTCACTTTGTTTACAGCAAACAAAACATCATGCCAGATAACCATACCAAGCAGAAACTCCCTGTCAAGTGCATCAAATAAATTTTTTGCATCACTTTTGCCTATGGTGTACTTACATACCTGAGGGGCCCCATGAATTTGGGGGCCCGGGGCGACTGCCCACCCTGCCCCCCTCCAAGGCCGGCCCTGCGTCGGGTGATGGTTGACGTCTAGCGGGAGGGCAACGCGGAAGGTGGTCACCTTGCAGGGCCGATCCTGGTATTTTGGTATTTTAGGGGTTCGGGACGAAAACTTATATAAAGGTCTATTATTTTATTATCAAGATTATCCTAATTTTTTAGATCATAAATATCAGAAGTATAAACTGACTGTTCATCAACACTAGCAGACTGTGCATTTGCACCCGATAAATTAGCTAGACTCTCAGGGCCACTTACATTGTTATCATCGACGTTGATCAGTCGGAAGGTTCGTTTCCTACTTGGACCCTCATCAAATCAACTCAACACACGTTTGCTCGCGACTGGCCAAAAGCCCATAGTGTAGTTGCATACCTGGGGCCCTATGACTTTAGGGGCCCAGGCGATCACCACCCTACCCACCCTAGGGCCGGCCTGTCACCTTGGTGGGCTGATGAGGTGGAGGTAAGCCTTCAATGCCGTGTGGGTGCCGTCCCCAAGAATCACCTCTTGCCAGGGGTAGTGCCTTGATCTGAACACAGGCTCTGATACTACTTGTCAGGGTTAGAAGCACGGTAATATAATTAGAGACAAGATTTAACGTCGCAAAACTCTTCTAGAAAAAAAACTGCGAGAAACAATCCGCTATGTTCCCAATATTTACATACATAGAGAGTTGGCTTATGTAGTCAAAAGAGTTCTAGTTGTAAAAAACTTAGAACTACTAAACTAGTATTTGGATAAAACTAAATGATATGGTAGATCGAGACATTGAGTTATCTCCCTCACAAACCGTAAGCTAAATGTCAGACAATTGTAACAGGTTCGAATCCACTCTTTGGCGCCCTCCGTTCGACAGTCTCGATCTTTGGGGAGTCCAGTGAGATTTGGGTAGAGGGGGAGGGCATGCTCCATGCCCTCTACTTCACCAAGAACAGTTCAGCCACTTGGTCGGTCTCCTATGCCAACCGCTATGTGCAATCCGAAACATTCAGGATCGAAAGAGCCCGCCGGAAACCATGCTTCCTCCCTGCCATCGAGGGCGACTCCGCAGCCATCATCGCCGCCTACATTCTCAACTATGTATGGAGATACCACTTTGCAGACCCAAATAGCATGCTATTTATCTTACAGTCTCACACTGAAATGAGTGAACATGCGATGCAGCTGAGGTTTGGCAAGGTGAACAAGGACATCAGCAACACCAATGTGTTTGAGCATGCTGGCCGTGTGTATGCAGTCGCTGAGAATCATCTGCCCAAACAAATTTGCATGGAGAACCTCAGCACAGGCGATACATGGGATATCGGTGGGGAATGGGATCGGCCCTTCACAGCTCATCCGAAGGTATGGGCGATCACTAGCTGTATCCTGCATAAGCTACATGAGCGAATTTTTTAAAATAATATTTTAATGAAAATTACAGAAATAATATGCGAATTAAAAATTACAAATATATACCTCTATCGCCAATAGTTATAGAGAGCTATCGTCAACGGTCGCAGATCTTTGTCGCCATTTCAAATAGTGACAGAGTCTATGTCGCTATTTGAATTGGCAACAGAGACCTGCTATCAATTTGAATGGCAAAAGGGGTGTATATTTGTAATTTTTTAATACAACATATTATTTTTTATTTTTTAATACAGCATATTATTTTTATAATTTTTATTGAAAAATATTATTAAAAAATAATTCCTACATGAGCTGACAAGAATCAGTAATCGAAGCATGAGTAAGCCACAAGAATAAAACTACTCTAAATACTAAATAGGTACAAGTACCGTGGCTGTGTAGCAAGTTTTTCCTGTATCTCGATTTACCTTCAAAAAGAATAAGGTAGTGACGTATCTTCAAGAGAACAACATTATTTAACAAACACATGCTGTACAAAGCATAGTTACCGGATTCCTGCAGTAAACACCTACAAATTACGAACCGAATTCATCGAATCTAAACCGGTTTAGGGTCAGACACACAATGAGATGCATATTACATGGGATGGAACTATGGAAGCCTACTCCATACGTCATGTGTAGCAAGGGGGGAAGCATCCACATAAATTTTCTCTATAATCTGTGTTACAAATCTTGCCTATGCATAACATGCAGTTTGCTAGATGACCCGTCCTGCTATTTAACTACAAAGAAAATATAGGTGGATCCTGTCAGAACTCAATACAAATTAACAATAGAAGAGTCAGTATATTTTTACATGATCATACAAGTTACAGATAATGATGAATAACTGCGAACCAAAACACACATCACTTTTTGAGTATAACCACTTTGCTTCATGTTTCCAAATGCATGCACATATTAGCCTTGTTTTTTTCCTTTTGATTGTTCTAAAACACTTTATTCAAATGACCGTAGGTAGCTCCTGGATCAGGGGAGCTTGTCATCTTCGGTTCAGATGCAAAAAGGCCTTTCCTAATGATTGGAGTTGTCTCAGGTATTTTATTTTTTTAATTGTTTAGAATTTTATTCCATCCTGTATGCCATGGTTGAAATCAAAGTATGACCCCAATTAAAGTTTGATTTGACTGCAGCTGATGGGACCAAACTAAAACATAGAATTGACCTCAAGCTGGGCAGATGTACACTTTGTCATGACATAGGAGTTACTCTAAAGTACGTCCATGTAGCAAAAAATTATTTACTCCCTGCAGTCTACACTCTATTGACTAAACTGCATACCATTTCTAAAACTTCAACTTGTTGATTGGTGATACTAGAATAGTCTTATACTAGTAGAATTCCAGTAAACTGGAAAAAAAAACAAATTTACAAATTTTAGTCTCTTCATGTAGGTACAACATAATCTTGGATGTACCACTTACTATTGACATCAGTAGACTCATTACAGGTGGTCAGTAAGTATTTCAGATAAACTCATCCCATTAAAGAATTAGCTAACTTAATTTGGCACCAGCACCATAATCACAAAAACCCCTGGCGTAGGCTGATCGAGTTTGAGAAGGAAGGTTATGCAAGAATAGGGGTCATGCCACGTTATGGTGATGCAGAGTCAGTTGTGTGGTTTGATGTCGAACCATTCTGCATGTTCCATCTTATCAACTGCTTTGAAGAGGGTGATGAGGTACATAGTATTCTACGAGTGGTTATCTTGTTCCATATACTTGTAATTGTATAGATATAATACTTCTGTGTTTCCCAGCTTCCCATCACTGCCACGTATCTGCAGTATGAATCTCATTCTTTCTTTGGTGATCACTTAGGTTGTAGTCAGGGTCTTCGTGCAACAGACTCCATTATACCAGGCCCAAGGCTTAAAGTAAACAAAACGAGATCTTCTCTGAAAGGTCTGAGCTTACGGGAGATGATGAATCCGTGAAACAAGGGATTCACAAGGAGTTTTTCTCTCGATCATACCAATGGAGATTAAACCTGGAAACAAAGGCTGTTTCGGGGGAATATTTAACAGGAACAGATTTCTCCTTGGAATTCCCAATGATCAATAACCATTATACAGGCTTGCGTCATAATTATGCCTATGCACAAGTAGTGGATTCTTTAACAAGATATTCTGGCAATAGTGAGAAAGGTATGGCTGAAGAATGAACAGAATTAGCTATGTAAGAGCATCTCCAACAATGCCTAAAATCCATTCCCAAAACCTGATTTTGGGCTTGATTGCAAAAAAAAGTACTCCAACAGTTCCTCTTTCTAGCTCCTCAAATTTTAGCACGCCCAAAAACAGCACCCCGACTCCTCATTTTTGTGCGCTCTGTCCGCGCTCCCAATCAACATTATTTCGCGCCCAGGATAGCCCACCGGACCAATTCAAAGGTGTTTTTGGGAGAAAATATAGGAACTGTTGGAGAACAAGGTATTTTGTAGACCCAAAATTTTTTGGGAAGGTCCCAATCTAAGAATATTGGGAGTCTAAATATTAGGAACTGTTGGAAATGCTCTTAATTTGCCAATATATATAGAATCTAGTTAGGAATATATAATAATCCATGGCTAGGATTATAGTGCATATTTCTATTTTTGGTGATTATACATCACAGCTTGATTGACTGTTATCTAAAACGTGCAGTACTCCCAAAATATGGAGGTCTTGCAAAACTGTGTCTTGAAGAGAGAAACATAGTTACAGAGGTGCGTATAAACAAGCTTGGTGCATCACTCCAGTTACTCAGTCCCCCAGATTTCCTTACTGAATTTCGAGTCCTACACCAGAAATCGGCAACAAATCTACTAAAGACAGAATATCATTGGCTCGGTAAACATCAGTTCTGCTCCGGAGCAGCTTTTGTTCCCAGAGTTGGTGGCTCACATGAAGATGATGGGTGGGTAATTTCTTTCGTGCATAATGAGAGGACTAATACATCACAGGCAAGTTTTCATTACGCAATATTACATGCAACCCCCATTTCCATACGATTGATACAGGCACTCGAATTTGGAAGCTTTATGTTTTGATTCTGCAGGTGCACATTATTGACAGCCGAAGATTTGAAGGTGCTCCTGTTGCTACAGTAACATTGCCGAGGAGAGTACCCTATGGCTTTCATGGAGCCTTCATCCATAGCAAACCCAATGACAAGATGTAAATAGTCAAAAACTGTGTCTAATTATTTGTAAGTAGCATTATTTTTAGGCTTGAATTGTTAGTATACTAGTCTCAGGTGAATTGTTCATACAGTTTCCCCGTTTGAGTACTGTTTTTAAGATTACCACCAGCATTTTAGTTTTTACATTATCTTATAGAATTAAGGAAGCTGTGTTCAGCAAACATGAACACGTGGCATGCAGTTGTAGCTCTCTCAACTGCGCCCAATTTCCCATATGGACAGTCATTAACAATATTACTTTCTATTCAAATAATCAAAGTCAGTATGTCAATAGCTTGAAAGATACTGTGCTTGATGCCTAATTCAATGCAACTGAACAAGCACTACAATCTGAAATGGAATAGTGTAACACAATAATGTAGAGCTTTAAAATATAAATTACTTCTCATCTGATCCAGAAGCATGTCGAAGACCGAAATACAGGTGAAACTTATAATTAAGAAATTGCAGCACCACATATTACAAGAAAGTGATATTTGGTGAAATTCTGCCATTATAGTAACTAACTCGTCGACATTTACCATGCTCCATGAAGGATATATACGTCGAAAATATTGTATTCAAGGTAGGGCTGACCGCACAAGCAGAGTTGAAGTCCATCTACGGGCCTTCACAAGTCACAACATCAAGTAGAAAAATCAACGCGCCAACCTTGGAATCATTCTCGAAGGATTCACCTATATAAACAGCAACCCTGCAACACGTCTGGACCAGCTTCCAAGGACACAAAGTGCACAATGGCATCTCCTCCGGCCACCGTGATCCAGATGCCTTCTCCCACCAACGGCGAGCCGACGGGGGCAACAACTGGCACGACCCCACGCACGCCTAAGGGCGTCGATGAGACCACGACGGCAGCCGCCCCAACAACAGTAACCGATAAGGTCACGCCAAGCACGGCGAACCTGGCGCGGCTCCTGCCGACGGGCACGGTGCTGGCGTACCGCGTACCAGGCGCTGTCCCCGTCCTTCACCAACCATGGAGCTTGCGAAACCTCCAACAGGTGGCTCATTCTTGGCTCGTCGGCATCCTGGCCGGCTTCTCCCTCTTCTTTTCTTTCACGGACAGTATATCATCGGCCGCGACTGCAAAATCTACTACGGCATCGCTACACCGCACGGCTTCAACGTGTTCAACTTCTCCGGCGAGGAGGAACAGCGTGAATGGGCGCTTGGCAAGCTCCAGAAGCTGCGCCTGAGGCCGCTGGACTTCATGCACGCCTTCTTCACGGCAGTGGTGTGTTCTTCACCGTGGCGTTCGGCGACGTGGGGCTCCAAAATTGCTTCTTTTCAAACCCCAGCAGGAACACCAGTGAGCTGCTGAAGAACCTACTGCTGGGGATGGCATTCTTGTCGAGCTTCGTACGTGTTCTTGATCTTCCCGACGAAAAGGAAGGGCATCGGATACAACGACAGCATCCCCCACTGGAAGGCATGATGTCACTCAAATTTTAGGTCGCAGGTCTTTGAGTAATTAATTAGAACGTAATTAGAATTTCATACAGTCATTTATGATGACTTGTATGTTTGTTAGTTTGTTCTGGGCAAAATTAAGTGATTCTTTTAATATATATAATATGTTTGTCCGTGCAAGAAATGGAGGGTATAACGATCGACATTGTTCAACTGGTCTATATGATGTTTACTTGTTCTCACCTTCTTGAAAAAACTGCTTGCTCGCTCTTTTCATACTATAATACATCTTTAATTAAGAAAGATCTATTCCTTTCACTACAATATCATTTGGCCCATAGAAATGAAACAACCTAATTGTAGTTAATTATAGCATGCTTGTCTTATATAAAACTAGCAAACTTACCCGCAAAATTGCACGTCTAGATATTAGGATACAATTGTCTTGGATATACAACTCCACTTTTAGATATTAGGATACAATTGTCTTGGATATACAACTCCACTTTTAATGATTGAAATACAATTATATTTGTTATATAAATCTATTTATATATGATTAATCTGCACATTATAATCTAGCCCCACCAAAATAAGTGATGGAAATTTTTCTTTTTTCTTTCTATTAATGTGAGAATTTCTAGAATTTAGGGTTATTATAGGATTTTCTTGCCTTTAAAATGAAAGAGGTGTCTTGAATATCACCGGTTGTATATATGAATAGAGATGTGCTTTGCAATTGTCAACAAAAGCAAGTGAAATGTATGTTCTGGTTAATAGAGCATTACGAAATATTTTATTTGAATTTTCAGCAGAGACAACAGTGATGCAGAGAAGAAATGCCAACATCAACATAAATCATGTGCGCACAACATGCAATTCACGAGCAGGACGTGTAATCTAGTGAAGTGGTAGGATACATAAGATTCCTAAAATGCAGAAGAAATCATAAAGATATCTTCGGAACTACCAAATAATCATTGCCAATTCTCGCTATAAAATAAGCATATTCTGTAACAGAATGCTCTGACAGTACCTCTCCTCAAAACTACTAATGCTGAAATTATTTGACCACGAAGGAACTCTTGCAACTGCAGCACCCAACTGCACTCGGATTTGTAGACACCTGCACATTATACACGCAAAGAACAGAGCATTCATAAGAATAGCACAATTATTCTTTCATTTCAGAACACCTCTGTGCTATTATGAGCAGAAGTTATATGTACCTAAGACATTAACAAGACCATGTGTTCAATTATGAGCATGCACACTGGATCAGATAGGCTTTGCAGTCTGATCAGCGGTATTTAAGGTCTTCAAGTACAAAGGGCAATAGCAATTATGAGCATGCACACTGGAAAGGGTTTAGATGAAATTTGGTCAGACAATTTTGCTACTTTGCATTGTGTAACAATGCATCAAGGGAAGCCAAGCCAAATGTCAGTCCTATTTTTAAGTTAAAATATTACCATCAAGCCACTACCGTATATTTTGTTTTTCAAACCATATGGATGCTGCGGAATAAATATTTAGGTTCCAAGCTAATAGGGCAAGTTGAGTGGAAACCAGGAGATTCACATTTCTGGTCTAGTCTAATGAAGGTAAAGCAAGAATTCCTTCGCTTTGTTACCTTTAGAATTAACAATGGATCGCAGGTGAGGTTTTGGGAGGATACTTGGCTTGAAAATTGCCCTCTTAAAGATCAATATCCAGGATTGTATAGCATAGTTAGAAGGAAGGGTACAACTATTGCTGAGGTCTTATTAACATCACAACCAAACATTTCTTGGAGAAGGTCGCTGATTGGACCTAAGTTAGTGGCGTGGCGGGAGCTATCATCACGAATCGCTAACATTCATTTGACGCAGAATGATGATGAATTCTATCGAATCTGTGCTTTAAATGGTCAATTCTCGTGAAATCCCATTATCATGCTTTGATTAAACGTCAAATGCCAAATTTAAATAAACGAATGTGGAAACTTAAGGTTCCATTAAAAATCAAGGTGTTTTTATGGTATCTTAGGAATGGAGTGATTCTTACCAAAGATAATTTAGCAAAGCGGAATTGGCAAGGGAGCGTAATATGTTGCTTTTGTTCGAATCGAGACAATTAAGCATCTGCTTTTTTGATTGTCGCTTTTGCGAATGGTTTGGTTCTTGTTATTTTTGGCTTTTGGAATATCTCGACCAACTAATGTAGCTAATATGTTTGGAAGTTGGCTAGTGGGTTTTGATAAGAATAGTAGAAACCTCGCTCTCCTTGGTGCCGCAACTACGTGTTGGTCTCTTTGGTTAAACAGAACGATATAGTATTTCAAAAGAAATCCTCTTCTTCTCCATTGCAGAGTTATTTTGCTATTACCCATTGGCTCGTGACGTAATGTGGTTGCGAAGGTGGAGGTGCGATCTTCTCCGGTGGCTGCTCATGGTTTGGTTCGAGTGGCTACGCTTTTTATTCCCAAGCATGGGTGGCGGTCTAGTCTTCGGATTGCTGGTCACTAGTGTGTGTGTTTTTTCTTTTTTCTTCATAATGTGTGCTTAATTTAAGCAGAGGCCGAAGCAATTTCAAGGACTTGTATTGTCTCGATGTAAGTTTTTGAGATTAATAAAATCTTCCTTTATCAAAAAAAATGTAGGTAGTGGCATGATGAGCTGAACATAATTTTGTTCTTTTGAAAAAATATTCTTGAGTTTCTAAGATAAATCCATCATAAGCTCACAAAGGTGCTAATGAAATCCTCCAAATAACATAACAGGTCACTGTTTCTGTCAAAAACACAACATGTCATTGAAAAACACATTCAACCAACGGATCTACAATTCGGACAATTCTTGGGACTCAATCAGATCTTTTGAAAAATATATTCCAAGTCGAAAAATCAAATCATAGAGCTGGTAAATTTTAAAACTAACCAAGAATGCCGAGCATATGAGTTCCACCACATAATCCACAGTTACACCTTTGACAAAGTCATATGAAACATTGTCGACAACCAACTTAACTCCATCTCTCTCAAAGACCCTACAATCAAATCAACAATGAACGAGACATGTAATGATATCACTGTCAAATTTTCGGAGGCTAGTTTTCAAGATTTCCACAAAACAACAGGTGAGATGACATGTTTCATATTTCCAAAAAAATGCTGTAAATAACGATTGTGAAAACTATAAACAAGACATGACAAAGCATAGCTCGCTAACCTGTCTTCTACATTATTCTTGTTATCGAGTAAGAAGGCATACTGGAATCCAGAACATCCACCGGCTTCAACGGTCAATCAACATCTCACCCTCAGCGGATGGTTCTTTACCGTGTAATTCATTCAGCCTCTGCAGAGAATGAATGAATCACACGATCGTACACTGAACATGGTAAACTAACTGAAGAAACTAGAAGACACAACAAAAATAGTATCAGGCAGGAGGTCGTCTAGCCGACTCGGATTCGAGTCTCAAACCCGGTGTTTCTTGCAGAGACGAGTACAGACGTGTGTGTATGCGAGTGGAGGTGTGTGTGCGTTTGTACCTCGTCTGTTGTTCTTACTTCTATAATGAATACCAGTGCTGTAGCCATTTTTTAAAAAAAAAAAGTGACATATTTTTCTTTCCAGACCTACAACTTTATAGCACCTACCATATCATCTATGTATAGAAATGTATTTACAATAACAATTCTTCATACGACAAAAGATAATACCAAATGAAAAAACAATATTTATAACACAAATACATAATCCATTGCTAATTCTTCATACGACAATCCGTAAACTTGGAAGGCATACAAAAATATCCCCAAATTGCTGTAGAATAACCTCCTTTGGAAGCAACAGACCATGGAGTAGTTACTAGAAGAAGGAAGTGAGGGGTGGGGAGAGACCTACACGGACGCATCTCTCGGTCATGGTGACGGCATCCGGCTCCGCGGGCAATGGCCGGCCGGTGTTCGGCGCTGATGCGGCCGTTAAGCAACGGCGCCAGGAGGCGGAGGATGAGCGGCGGCCTGGCCGACGCAATCACATCTGTTACGGGGCGGCGCCGCCGTGTAGCCGGAGATTTGGAGAACCGGAGGAGAAGCATTTATTGTACTGATTCCCCTCCATTTTTTTTAAACAAAAATAGCCCCATGCCGGATAAATTGCAAAAAACAGCCTCCCTCGTCGCCAGGAAAGACCCGACGGTAGGGAGCGTGGAAGCAACGTTGCGTGCTAAGAGTAACCTCAACCCACCCCTTAAACCTCCCCCTATCCTAAATTATAAGGAGACTTAAGAAAATTTAAGCTCCAACCTAACCCTTATTACAAGTCCTTATTTTAGAGAGGTACTCTCTCACCCTTACATCTAGGGGGCTTTTCTTTGCCCCTATTATTTTCTTTGGTACTTTTTTATTCATTTTAAAATAATAAATCATAGGTGCAAAGTAATAATAATGTATAGATAAATAATAGAGGTGAGTAATAGGGAGTGTGGGTTGGAGATAAATTTGATATAGAGTACCCCTAATTTTTATACCACCTCTAAATAAGTGATTTAGAGGGAAAATATAAGGATTTGGGTTAGAGTTGCTCTAAGGAATCAAATCCTTCAGAGCATGCGTTCTGCAGAAGCAAAGCAACTCCACGCTACCGGACCCACGCGCACCCGCGCCGCCACGCCACGCACCAAGCGCCCCAGCCCCATGTGTGCTCGTGCTCCCACGCGCCACGCGCCCCTGGGCCACGCTGACCAGTGCCTCTCCACGCACTCGTGTGCTCCGCCCGCCGTGCACCCCTCGGGCCCACCCCGCCCTCGCGCTGTCGCATGCCTCCTTTGCTCACCATCGTGCGGTGCTCGTCCGCGCGGGTGCGCGTGGGTCCGGTCGCATGCAGTTGCTTCCGCAGAATGTGTGCACGAAAGGATTTGATTCGTGCTCCCCAATGGCGCAAGTGTACTGGATCGTGGAAGGTTAGGCCTTCCGCGGTGACTGTAGAGGTTATTTTTATAATTTCTGAGATATAGAGGTAAATAAATATGAAGAGCAAACAATGGTTATCATTTTTCTTTCAGAATTTTCCATGATGATTTTTGTATCTTTCAAAAGTGTTTGAATTTGGTCTTAAAAATGTTACTGAATTATAGAAGCTCACTTCTCTATGTATGGTAATTTTTTAAGAATTTTTCAAAACTTGTATACGTGGGTTATTTCACAGAGATTTCACAGTAAGAGGGTTTTCACTGGATATGTTGCCTATATATACACACATATATATACATACACACACACTAGTACTACGTAATCGTCATCTGGATTGGTTTTGGTAATGATACAAAGTCCTTATACAGTGATGACGAGTGGCTATCCTGGTCGATTTTTGCCCAATAGAGATATAGCCTTATTAGGGTCGGTTTCAAGCTCAAAACCGACCCAGAAGATCAATTATCTCTATCAGTTCTGAGCATAAAACTGATAGAGTTAACACATAAATCTATATCGGTTATTAGCATTGAGCCGATAGAGATTTATGTAACCGATAGAGATAAATTCTAAGCTATTTTTCTAAAATTTCACAGATTCACATTATATTCACATTCACGTAATGCTCATAGATTGATCAATTCATAGCATATTCGCAGATTGATAGTATATGCACAATTAACAAATTTATAATATATTCACATTCACAGTATACTTACATATTGACATATTCATAGTGTATTCACATTTATAAACTTGTGATAATGTTAATTTATGGATATTGAGAGACCACGTGATGGTATCTCCATGTTTATGATGAATAATTAACTGTGTTTTGAGTCTTTAGTGCTCATGTTTGAGTTTGTTTTGAACTTGTCTTGGCTTTGAGAAATTTGGTTAGAAAGGTCATAGGCATTGTGACTATTAGGGAAGTTATCTTTAGAACGGTCGTGAATCACTGTGACTACTAAGAGAGTGGCCATGAGCCCTTATGAACACTCTAGGAGAGGTCGTGACCATTATGGAAGTGGTCATGACCCCTTTAGAAGTGGTCATGAGCCTTGTAGACCTCTTAGGGCGAGGTTGTGAAACATTTAGACCTCCAAGGGAAATGTTGTGAGCCACTATGACCTCTCAGTGAGTGGTCTAGACTTCTATAGAAGAGGTCATAACTTCTCAATGGGTGGTCTAGGCCTCTATGGGAGAGATCATGACTACTGTAGGGGCAGCCTAGATCACTGTGAGAGTGATCTAGATCTCTGTGGGAGAGGTCGTGACCACTATAAGAGTAGTCTATATCACTGTGGGAATGATCTAAATATTTGTGGGAGAGGTCACGACCACTATAAAAGTGGTCTAGATCACTATAAGAGTGGTCTAAATCTCTCTAAACCTCTATGAAAGAGGTCGTGATCACTGTAAGAGTAGTCTATATCACTGTGGGAGTGATCTAAATATTTGTGGGAGAGGTCACGGCCACTATAAAAGTGGTCTAGATCACTATAAGAGTGGTCTAAATCTCTCTAAACCTCTATGGGGGAGATCGTGACCACTATAAGAGTGGTATAGATCTCTCTAGACCTCTGTTTACGAGGTCATGAGTGGTCTTGACCTCTGTTTGAGTGATCTATACCTCTATTTGAGAGGTCGTAAGTGTTCACAGATAAGAATGGTTACAGCTTAAAGTGGTCACAAGCTAAATGATATAATATGAGATCTTTTGATTCCTTTGTGAATTTTATTTTGAGCATTGCTATGTGATGGTTTTCTTGTCTATGTTGGTTACAGAACTTTGGGACTAAGACATTGTGAGGTGAATGCGAGATTGGAACTAGACTAGGAGAGCTGATGTCCAGAACGGTCAAGGGAAGCTGGAATATGACTGAAGTTAGGAAGTGGTTGCGAGCTAAGAAGACAAGGAATTAGATTACTGATTTTATATATAAATCAAGAAATATATGATCTAATTTCATTCAAAATCTTTGAATTTGAGTATATATTTCAAATATATGTGTTTGATTTAAATTGTTATAGATGGGTATATACCTTAAAATTGAAATTTTCAAAAAATATATCCAAATTTGGCTTGAATTTATGTATTTGAAATCTCTCTCTCTCACACACACACATACGCAAATAGTATCCGGAGAACATCAATGCAGGTTATTACCTGTTCTATCACAAGAAGGTGACCAGTTTTTTCTCCCAAAAAGAATATGACCTACATCTAAGGGAAAGTACAATAACAAAAGCATACTCCATCTCTTATCTAATGTCATCTAGAGCAAGCACTAAAGTCAGCTTGTAAAATAGCTATCTCTAAAAGTTGACTCTAAATGTTGTGCATTAACTATCTCTTCTCTCTTGTACATAACTAATCTATCTATACTCTCGTGCAATGCTTACTACTAAGGCCCTGTTTGGAAGCATAATTTTTTAAAACTATGGTTTTGATATACTATAGTTTGTAATTGTTTTGTCATGAATACCATGATTTTACCAAACCTTTTTGAAACCATGGTATTCCTTGGAACTACCAACTGTTTGGATGCAACATTACAAACTATGGTATTTGAGTGGAAATAGACAAGAAGCTAGTCAAAACTATGAAAACTTTGGGTTGGAGCGGAGTTTCAAATACTCCAAAAATACCATGGTATTTACCAAACAATAGTTTTTAATACAGAGTTTTTGGCATGGTAACCAAACACCTTATGGTATAAAATACCATGGTATTCTTAAAAACTATGGTATTACCTAAAAACTATGAAAATACATTGCTTCCAAACAGGAACTAAATAAGAGTCAGCTTTTTTCTCTCTTCTCTTTTCTCACTCTTCTACATATGACAAAGTTGATATAGACATGCTAAGAGTAAGTCGAGGTGACCTTATTGTTGCTAATTTGAGTTTACTTCCATTAATTTATTGTTGAGGACAGCTTGTCAAAATCCCTTTCATCTCACTTCTCTCCTGTATTATCTTCTCCTCAAACTCAAAAAAGAATTTACAACCAAAATTTTTTGAATTGAAAATTTTCAAACTGAAACTTTTGAATCTAAAGTTTTCGAACAAAAAGTTTTTAAATCAAAAGCTTTCAAACTGTAAGTGTTTTATTTGACAGTCTTCAAATCAAAAGTTTTCATACATATAAAAATTTCGAATCGAAAATTTTCATGTTAAAGGAAAAGGAAGAGATGTGAAAAGGGAAGAGAAGCAGAATGGGAAAGAAAGAGCGCCATGTGGCAATATCTCAATATGTGCTTGTAAAACAGTTAGTGCAAACTTGTCAAATTACCAATATATTCGCATCTAATGTTCCCGGATGCGCTACAGGTCAAGAAGCTTTTGTTTTTCTAGCCCTCATACACTTTTTTTTAAAAAAAATCCAAGTAATTAAATTTGTGTGTCTTACAGATTCCGGCCTGTCCTTTTATGCGTGCGTGGCTTTAGTTTCCGGCTGGGTGCACAAGCGCAACAGCGAGGGAGCCACGCCCCACGTATGCAGCTGCAGCTCGTTCGATTCATGCAAATAGTTGCTCTTCTACGACGGTAGCTTGCTCTAGCTAGATGTAAGCAGTAGGATGAAAATGTCATTATATTAGTACGCAACCAAACTGATCAACGCTGATTGATTAAAAGTTTCTACCGGAACAACTTTCTGCTTATGTAGCGAAAACTTCTTGGCTCGAAGAAAAAGTTTCAACTCAACTAGATAATGTTACGCGATAAGGAGTCTAACCGTATTCGGTTTAGGACTCTTACTCTTTGTAATGTGGGAAATCCAAACTCCTCTCTTATATTGCAATATATATCGGGTGTTCTCCACTGTAAACTATCAATCTAATAAAAGTAAGAGAGAATTCCACCCATATTATGTGTTCTTGTATTCTTGCTCTCGTGATTGCAACTACGATTTCTGTGATCGATCGCGGGTGGACAGCTACGTCAACAGATAAAACTTTCTACTCCCAAAATTTTCTACTCAACTAATAAATCTTTTTACTCAACTAGCAAAAAAAAAAAAAATCTACTCGAACAACTTCCTACTCAACTAGCGAAAACTTCAAAAGTTAACTAGCTAGTGAAAACTTTCTAATATACATAGAAGTGCTTAGTAATTAAAAAAAATTATACTCAACTAACAAAAAAATAATAGAAAAGCGAAACTTTGTACTTATTACAAGTGCTTACTTAAAACTTGAATATTAGCTTTCATCACATGTAACCGGCTACCACAAGCTGCTCAGAACCCCTTTAGAAGTGGTTTTATAATCGCTTCTAATCAAGGCAGATACCTGTCGGGTATCACAAGCGTTGTTCGAACCGCCAGCTGTGTGGCACCGTGTTGTTGGAAAGGTGTTCAGAGGGCCAATGGAGCTGCCATTTGGGATTCCACAAGCGTTCGTGTTACAAACCGCTTATGGAGAAGGATATTCAAGCTGTTAGTCTTACCAACCGCTAGGAGAGCAAGATTCGCAAGCTGTTGGAATCACCAACCGCCAGGAGAGAGTTTTCGATTATATGTATTATAGAATATGTTCTTACAAAGTTTTTGTATATCGCTTTTTGACCATGAAATTAAATATGAGTGGAGGAGCTTTTTGCGCAATTAAATATATATTACATGTGCATACTCATACACATGTTCACATGCTAGCTCAAGACACAAAAAACTAACTTAATAGTGTAAAAATGGACAAGTATATACACGCAACCGACGCTATAAGTTTGAATGATGAAAAAATGATTATCGAACTCATTTCTTGCATGCGCCACTCTTTATGTCCTTGGTCGACGTGGATGTCGCTCATCGGCTCAGCGGTGTTCAACGCAGAAACCTTGCGTGGAACTCGCCATTTGGAGATACAACCTCGCTGACAAGGAAGCCGATGAGTTGTTCTTGGAGTGCGCGCGCACCGGTGAGGCGGAGCACGTTAACGTGCTCATCGATGTTGGGCTGACAATTATTTAAGCGGAAGTATATAAATATCCCATCACATGCAATTAATTAAAATGTAAGTTGTAGCTAACAAATTGACATGCGATATGAACCTAAGCATAATGTTCCACTCATCGCCATGGATAAAACTTTGAATATAGTGGAACACGAGTAGCCGCATAAGTTGTTTCCAATTGCCCCGTGTTTAACCTTCACGGGAGAAATTTCGAATATCGATGAAGAACCGTTATGGCGCATGTATATTAATAATAGTTTTTGTAGTACGACGCACTGAAGTGCTTACTATGACTTCAATTCTTTCAGGAATTCTCCTGTTTGCTTCTTCTTGAACTTTGCAAATATCCTATTAAGGACGTTAATGAACCATTGGTATTTTTGGACCGGATTCTTCTTGAGTCATGAACTATAATCCCGCTATTGCCAAGCTCGATGACTAGAAGGATCCAAATGAAACCTATTCGTGATATTGCAACATATGCGTAAGTAGCTACTCGTGACTATCAATGGCTTAAGAAATACAAGAACAAGAGGTTTGTGAGAACACGATTTGAAGTTGAAGGGCGAAGTATGTACGGTTTGTAGTGTTGTTTCAACAATGCATGCAAAAGGTATCCTCAAGTAGCGGTTTTTGCTTGTCGATGACCAGATTTTCTCGTTGACAATCTCTCGGGTCGATGAAGCCAACGCTCTGCTTGCCCGCCTTGTACATCGTTGTATCTCTATTCTACATAAGAAGGATAACTAAGTTAATTAGATTTTTAATTTTGTGGTGCGGAGGAAGCAAATGGTAAACTTAGTAGATCGACACTTACAGCACACCCGCCAGACATGAAAGACACGTTGACCTCGCCTCCTTGGTACACATGGTACAAGTCATCGAATTCCACCATAGTTCGTGTTGTTCCCATGAAGAAATACTCATCTTGGAAACGGAGGAGGAACATTTGCTCTCCTTTAGATGCCCTTTCCATGTACCATTCATGCATTTGACGATCTTGGTTGGGAGATCTTTTATATCCTTTGGATCAATTAGCGGTTTGCCCAACTCATACTTCCATTTGGTTGGTGCCATTGGAAGATCCCGATCTAATGATTTGAGTCCCGCCTCCTTCAGAATGCCATTTTCTCAACTCCTCAAAGACTCACGATCTTCCACTTTCTTCTTTTTTCCTACCGAAGGAGCCCGTGTATTTTGCAATCGTAGCCTTTCTTATTGTCCTTTGTAGTCGCCATCACAAAGGGCGGCGCTGTTCCGCATGACCGAAAGTGCTTCACGCTTTTTTTATCTATTTTAAGCTTGGCTTGGCTTTTTGGCGAAGTCGCTCGCCACTTCCGTTTTACGGATGTAATTTAGCTCCTCCGCAATGATCATATGGCCTCTTTGGCGGTTGCTTTGACATTCTCCGTCACGGATGCCGATTTCGTGGGAGGAGGTGCTAAAGGGATCCTCCTTCGACATCGAGCTTCTTCCTGGGAGATGCCGAGGCGTGGTGACCGGAGATGTTGGGTGCTTCTTTTCAAGGCGGTGGTGGCGGCGGAGTCGGGCTTTTTGTGGAGTGGGAGGTGAAGGAGGCGTGGCTCGACCACCGGGAAGCATTGCGGCAAAGCGACGCCGAGGAGTCGTGGGTTGTCGGCGTGGAGGAGGCGCTTGCTCTCGAGCCGGCTCAAATTATGGGCCTCTTGTCGGAGATATAACCTCCACACCATCTAGAAATATGATGTACTTTTTGCGCCATAGGATGAATGTGCCATGGAGGGCCTCGTCAAGGTTGGTCACCTCGCCGCCCTGTGAATATCGAGAATGAGATCTTCAAGCCCCCACCACCTCTTCCACCATGACCTTGGAGTATCCGGAGGGTATCTAGTTGCGTGGAATGTCCGCCCGCCCACCGGATAAGCCATGCCGTAAGCCACCTTGAAGGAGAGGTTACGATATCAATGTGTAGCTCGTGACCGGCGGTGAACCTTGATGCTGTCCACGGATGACGGGCGCGCGGGTCGTCTCACATAGGCCACTGGCGGATGCAAGAATCGCTTTTTGCGCGGTCGGATCGACACGGATTCGGCGCCACCAACATTGGTCGAACGTAGTGCTCCCTGTCGGCTCATTGCTTTGGACACTTTTTATGTGACTGTGACATCGATGGAAGCCTTCAGAGCTCTAAGCTCTTCCTCCAATCGCTCACTCTACCTCGATCTCCTCTTGCTTCGCCCCGACTCTCGTAAGTGCTTGAGTCTTTGGCAAAGCCGCGCCTCCATGGCACCTTCCGAAACCTCGTGGTCCGCCCCGGTGCTCGTGGTTTTGAAGGGCATATGTTAGCTCGTCATTCTCCCCGTCCGTCACCAAGGATCTCGACCGAAGTTCCGCCGATGGCTTCGCAATCTTTTTCGCCAACTTTGGACTGCTTGCCATCACCAAGCTACCGTCATCAAGAAGTCTCGCCTCGTGAGCCAATAACCAATTGCGCATGCGGGCTCCCAATTTCGCTTCAGTATAACATCGTGCCAAGTTCATCTTCCCGCTTGTCCCATTTCTTTGTACTTTGATGTAACCACCGTCCCGAGATGGTGGTGGTATTTCTTCTTCGTGCATTCACCCTGTTTTTCTCTCTCGTGGCCCCAGATCCGATAGCTTGTACTCCTAAAGCATCCCAATGATCGCCACCTTAGGAAATTGATTGAAGTCCGCCTTTCTCCTTTGTCGATGTACTTGCGGGTGAGGGACGACTTCCACCGCGAAAAGGAAGTTGCCATCTTCTTCAAAGCCCATCCCTTGGCCTTCGTTTCGCCTCTTCTCGAAAAGTGAAATTTTCCTTCATATCATTCCAGCAGCGCCTTGGTAGCCGCAGGACTTCGCCCATTTCTCGATGTCGATTGGGACGTGATCCTCACGTGGTAGCCGCAAGCGTTGTTGAAAGGGCCAATTGCTGATTCCGGGCTAGTAGACTCGCCGCTGTTTAACTTTGCTATCACGCACTTTGTCGAAGGCTTCTTGTTAGGTCCTCGCTCATTCCGAACTGGTGGCCGGCGAGGTACCGGCCGATACACAAACACATATAATATGAATGATTTTAGAATAATTAACATGTTTACGGTGAAACCTATTCGTAATGGGTGAGAGTATACCTCGGTACTAGTGTTAACGGCCTCATCGACACGCCAAGAAGACCATCGTGATTTTCCGCATTAGTGTTAACGGCCTCATTGGCTAAGATGCTACTCAGCGCAATGGTCTCGAATATCAGATTTTTCGCCTCATCGAAAGCCGGGTCACCACGTCTTGGTGTCGCCATCTAGAGTAGAGCACATCTCGAGGCTTAGATTATATATGAAGACAAGGTTGTTGAGAACAATTCGAGTTTGAAAGCATAGTTTAAGATCTACAGAATGTGTTTGTGCCTCGATGAGATCACATTTCACATAGACTTACACATTTCACATGATACATATACAATTGACAATTCACATATACTTGTACATTTCACATATACTTACACATTTCACATGGTACATATACAATTGACAATTCACATATACTTGTACATTTCACATAGACTTACACATTTCACATGGTACATATACAATTGATAATTCACATATACTTACACATTTCACATGATACATATACAATTGACAATTGATAATGAATCATTCTTATTCACACTAATATGATTTTCAAAAAATGAAATAAGGTTATAAATCCACGACTAGAATGTCAATAGTCTATTACACCAAAAAAATGCTTAATGCTGGTTCATGTCAACCAAACGTCACCTCGTGGCGCCTGCATCGCCATGCGAACTGCAATCGCCTCTAGCATCGGCGGCTCGCCACACGGCAGCCAAGAACGCTAGAGAAGGTTCTGCTCGAGTGACCAAGACCGCAAGTTCCAAAAGCATGGTCGCCAGCAGAAAGCATACGATACACCGTGGAGAAGGCCACGAGGTGACGTGCTTGGTTGACAAGGAACCGACGCTTCCGCTTTTTGGTGTAATAGACTATTAACATTCTAGTCGTGGATTTATAACCTTATTTCATTTTTTGAAAATCATATTAGTGTGGAATAAGAATGATTCATTATTTTTTTATTCAGCAAATTTTACTGAGTCCTTATCTTCATCTGACCATTTCAACTGAATAAAGGATAGATTGTGATTACGCCCTGTGGCATACATGTTTTCACAGATTCTACTTCACATCTCACCTGAAAATGACTATTTTTTCTATCAAATAAACCTGAATCAAAGACAGAAGTATGTGCAGAGTAATCATATTCCAGCATTATGTAAAGTTGTCACTCATTCATATTTGCTTATCTCATGTATTTACCTCTTTCCACATCTAAGTTGAAGTACTAATAATCTGATTTTTAATCTCCATATCTCAATAGCAAGATATATACACAAAGAAAATAAGATAATGCATAAAAGGATATAAACTCGATTTTTCATTTCATATTCAGTTCATTTCTTTCACACAATAACCCCTGTGCTATTTATACCCTGCATAACCCTTTCCTCCTCTCCAAGACACAACTAAAACTGCAAGTCATTAACCCAAACAACTCAAGATTACAATACCGACAAAACATGACCTCAACAAGATTTCGCGAATTTAACATTACTCAAGATGACTTCCGCCAATACTAACGCTACTCTTGACCATCCATGACACACCAACAAACATACTCCTAGGCCAACAGCCACATGACCGAAGCAACACAAAACAAACACTCCTTCATAGCAGTAACACATTCATAGCCATCCACTAATCACAAAGACTTCATAGCCATCCACTAATCACAAAGACAAAGATAAACACTCCTTGTGGGCATTTCACCAACACCTTGTGGGCATAAAAACAGAGAGAGCAGAGGGGCGCGCGCAGCACTCTAGGATCTCCGGTCCTCCGGGTGGAATGGCGGGCGGCCGAGCAGTGCAGAGGAGGTCCTCATGAGGTGGCGCCTGCTGGGTCTCGGCTTGAGGCAAGACATCGAGAAAATTTGGGGTGTGAGGAAGCGAGGACTTAGAAAATTTGGGGTGTGAGGAAGAGCGGCAAGATCAACTTTATATAGGGCACCCACTTACAAGCTGTTGGTAATAACAACCGCTAGAAGTGATCTACAAGCGTTGGTATTACCAACCGCTAGAAGAGGACTTCTACAAGCGGTTAATATTACTAACCGATTGTAGAACGCATGGATGGGCGGTGTGAAAGGTTTTATGCAAGCGGTTGGTATTATTAACCGCTAGAGTATTCCTTCTACAAGCGGTTCGTAATAACAACCGCCAGGCTGTTACTTCTACGAGCGATTCGTAATACCAACCGCTTGTAAAAGTGCTGACCGCATAATATTAAAAACAATACGGTGCCCAGATCGTTCGATAAGATCTCTTCCTCCCCCCTGGCTAGCGCGTGGCGCTTGAGTGTACGGGCTCGTCCACCCCGGTTCGAACCCCGCTCGCGCCCTGCTTTCTTTTTTACTATGGCTTTCTACAAGCGGTTGTTAGTAAGAGCCGCTTGTATAGACCCTTCTACAACCGGTTCATAATACCAACCACTTGTAGATGGTACTTCTACAAGCGGTTCTTACTACGAACCGCTTGTAGAAGTGGGTAGAGCTTTAAATTCTCTAAGTCACCGCATGCACTCTCCCACATCTTCAAATTTTCTAAGTCCCGAAGCGCCTCTCTCTCGTCGCACGCTCCTCCTCCTCTCGCTTTTCATGCCCACAAGGTGTTTGGTGAAATGCCCACAAGGAGTTTTGTTGATATATTCATGTTGGAGTAATGAAAAATATTGTTGATGGTAATTTGTTTCACTCTTTGAAGCAATTAATTCATGTCGACGGCTTCATCAAATGGCGAGACGAAGAGACAACTAGAGGCATTACGGATGAAGCTATCGTGATCCTCGATGCGAGATCCTCAGAATGTGTTCACCTCTCATACATCCAAGAATCCATCCCGAGTGTTCATGAAGTGTTCAATATGTCGGTAAGTTTTTGAAGTTATTCATTTGTTCATATTCCTTGACTTTCACCTTCCGCTCCATTCTTTCTCGCTTGAAGGGCACAAGATGTCCAGATAAGCAAGTAATGATAAAGCCACCATAGTCTTGAAAATCTTGCAATGCAAATTGTCTGCATTACAAGAAGATTTGCCGCCAAGGAGAGTTCACAGATCCCACAACTAGTGTCTATAAGAGGGAGAGATGCACATCCCACGCTTCGATGACAACAAGAGTATTAAAAAGCTAGAAGAAAGGATGGAAAGAGTAGAGGACATGCTAAAGAAATTAGTTAATATAGCTATCATTGTAATGTTGCTCCTTTTAGTTAATATAGCTATCATTGTAATGTTGTAAATTTCACACTGCTTTTGGGGTTTTTGTATGGGAATTTATGAGCTAACGATGCTAAGCTGAATTTCTCTTTGTATGGTAAAATTTATGCAATCCTTTCATAGAGTGGATATAAATTTTCAGTTTTGTTCTCATTTTAAAATTTTTACAAATGGTTTTCGTGCTTTGTTTTCATTTTAAAATTTGTAGAAATAATTATGTACAAGCAATGCTAAACATCAACATATCAACATGATCATATGGAATAATTTGTATACAAGTAGTACATCTTAAGTCTTCGCTTTACAATTGTTCCTTCGTTATGATCGTGACGTATGAAGGAGCATCGACATCATCGCCACGCAGACGCTTATGTCGACATCAATCGTAAAAGGAGGGAGCTCGTCGAATCGACCATACTCTTCCTCGCTTGTGACGCTCTCAACTCCTACAATCCTTCGCTTGCCTTGGAGAACCACATGTCGCTTTGGCATTACCTTTTGCTTGTCCTTCGCTTTTAGGTTTGCTTGACATGTCCATTACATAGAAGACCGATCACATCGTCATGAGAACAAACGGTTCGCGCTTATAGCCGACGTGAGATCCACGCTTGTCATGCCGTATTTGTCGACCTTCACACCATTTGGAGTCACTTGACCCATTGGCACTTAAATAGAGGGACCTTCAGAGGTCCATAGTCGAGCTCCCATATTTCTTCTATGAAACCATAATATGTGTCCAACTCACCGTTGTCTTCAAGGCCTATACTGACAATCACTGCTCGTTGGTGCTCCGTTATCCTCGATCCGTGTAGAATGTAACCATTGATCTCATACCCTTGAATGTCACGATTTCTTGTGATGGTCCCCGAGCAAGCGCTGTAATAGTTCATCGCTTGACCCTTCCTCAAGGATGTGCTTCAGAGCTCACCGAAAGAATCCATGTGCTTCGTGGTTATCCAACTCGTCTTCCCCGTGAACTCGCGCAGAGACACTCTTGTGTCAAGGACATAGGGGCGACTATAGTTGATTGCTTCGTAACAATGAAATGTGCTTGCTTGAATGCAACAAGATCATTGCATGCAACCGATTGCCTTCCTATTGTCCTTTGCCCCGTAGCCTCCCTCGTGTCGTGATATGGGGACGCCGATAGATTTAGATCATTCATATAATCAACACAAAACTCTATCACCTCCTCCGCACACGTAGCCCTCGCAATGCAGCCTTTCGACGCGAACGGTTACGGACGATTTCTTGAGGACACTCATGTACCTCTCGAAGGGAACATGTTGTGCAGATACATCGTCCGAGGATACCTATCTCCTTGACAAGGTGAACGGTGAGATGAACCATGATATCAAAGAATGCAGGAGGAAAGATCATCTCGAGGCTAACCAAACTTTGTACCACATCGCCTCCAACTTAGGCAGCTTTAGCTGGTTCGACAACCTTCTCGCGAAATGCCGCTCAGAAGGAACATAGCTTTGTGATTGTCCCCGCACCCACTGGCAAGATACTCGATACCAACGGAGCAATCAGTGTCATCAACACAAGGCGCCATGGGATTTTAGGCCTTGAGTTTGTTCTCTTCGTGTTTACGAAGTCTCTTTACATTTGAGGAGTATCCGTAAGGGACCTTCACACTGCTCAAACACTCAATCATGCTTTTTTTCTCTTCTTTGCTTGGAGTGTAGCTCGCAGGATGTAGAAAAGTTGTTTTGTCCCTTCTTTGTTTTTCTGATGTAGGTCACCTCACCTCCATGTCTTCAAGGTCCTTCCAAGCTTGCAAGTATCTTTCGATTTGCCATACATATCTATGTAGCCTAGCGTGTTCAAGCAAACATTCTTCGTGATGTGCATGAAGTCAAGCGAGTGACTAACCTCCAAAACTTCCCAATACGGCAGTCCCAAAATATTGATTTCTTCTTCCATGTGGGTGCATGACCATCCTCGTTAAGACATGTATGCTTCCAAGACCCTTCCCAAATACTACTTTCAGATCCTTTACCATAGCAAACACAAGTCGCCCATTACGATGCCGAGGCTTAACACTAATTGCTGTTCTCTGCTAAATTTATTGCCTTTCCACCTCAAAGCATGACTGCCAGAAGAAACTGCGGTGGCCCATGTACACACACTTCCGAGAGTTTTTCAGTACATGCAATTGTTTCATCTATGCACTCGGTGCAAGCTTTAAACCTTTGACAGCTTTATTGACAGTTATCGAGAGCAGCCAATCGTTGATTGTTACAAACAACAATGCACGCAGTTGAAATACTCTCTTTGTACTCATCCCAAACCCATACACCATCCTCCCACAACTTCACAAGGTCTTCAACCAATGGCTTCAGTGTACACATCGATGTCGCTTCTGTGTTGCTTCGCCTTCGATCAACAATGGCATCATGATGTACTTCCGCTCATGCATGTACCATGGAGGAATGTTATAGATGCAAAGCATCACATGCCAAAGCTATGGATGTCGCTCAACCGACCAAAGGATTCATCCCATCGTGCTCAACCCAAACCTTATATTTCGACCATTTGCAAAGTTCGTAAGCCCGATCTACTTTCCTCCATCGCGAGCCATCTACAGGTGTCTAAGCATTCCGCCTTCCTTACGCTTCTTCGCATGCCAACGCATCATCTTGGCATGACCTTCGTTAGCAAACAGACGCTTCAACCGGGGATCACAGGAAATACCACAATACTTTGGCCGAGTCTCTTCTTCGCACGATTCCCATCTAATTCACCGGATCGCCACGCCAGATCTTATACCGGATTCTTCGCGACACCGGACAAACCTCCAAATCGGCATACTCATTGCGATACAGATACAATCGTTAGGACATGCGCGTATCTTCCGACTTGCAATCCTAAAGGGCAGAGGACTCGCTTCGCTTTATACATAGATTCGTAGAGTGTTACCTTCCGAAGCAAGTTCTTTACGAGTGATAACAAACCATTGAATGCCTTGTCCGACACAACCGCTTGTGGCCTTCCATTGCATGAGTTCTAGTGTAGTACGCAGCTTTTTGTGGCCCCGTCCACGCTTTGGGTACAAAGCGCCTGTGGTCCTCTACCATGCTCAAACTTGTTGTATTGTCTTTCCTCCGTGAACTCTCCCTCTCCATCACGGAGCATCCGATCTAACTCATCATCGCCAAACTCGCCGATCAGATCTTCCACGGACCAGATTGAGTGGTGTCCAGATATCGCTGGCTCTATCTTCCTCTTCGCCTTCTTCATCGCCTTCCCCGTCAATCGCCTGCTTTCTCCATGGTGGGTCCAGCAGTATAGTTTGCAATGAAACCTCTCGTGATCACATGGCTCATAACCATCCATCGCTCGAGTGCTCCTTCTCATTCTTGCAATCTACACACGACAACGATGAAGCTTCCTCGAGGCAAAATGCAACGCCACGCCGAGAAACTCCTTCATGCCATCTCTGAACTCTCTTGACCGACGGTCCGCATTGTACATCCATTGCCTTGCTCATCTACACCAATAAAAATAATAACAACATCTATCACTATATTTAATTAAAGCTAACTATGTCTAATAGTTTTGTATTTTTAATCATTCTCGCATTCTTTCAACTAAAGCCAACTAATTATTTCTAATCCCGCCGCGATTTTTTAAAATAAAACTAACTAATTGTTACATGTTCATGCAAACCTTTTCTATCATTCCGCATTTTAATTTTACTAAATAAAAATTATTTTTACCTTGTCCCCACCTTTCTAATTTTTCATCGCTTTCACATTTATTGCATTTCATTCCATACACCAAACAATATATCACCTTAAGAACAAAAAATAAGCCAACAATGTAAACATGTACACTAACAATTCCCACAAGAACAAAACATGATTTCTCAACATCCAATGCACAAAAACATCAATATATAGGTGAGAAGGATGTCAAGAACATGTTACTCACCTTAGGAACAATTAATTCGAGCTAATAGCCTCAATTGAAAATTTTGGCAAGACCTCCCCATGAATCGCTTCTCGCCCACCACTGCTGCCCAAAGGCGAGCTCGGGAGGAAGATGGGGTTTAAATGCGCAAGGCGGGGGGGTCTCAAGCGGTTCTACACACGAACCGCTTCTAGATCTCCACCTATAGAAGCGGTTCGTGTCTCAACCGCTTAGATCTCTAGAAGCTGTTCTAGACACTAACCGCTTCTAGAGATGGGACTCGAAGGGGTTCGCCTCAAGAACCGCTTAGAGACCCTCCCGCCTGCTGCCCACGAACCGCTTAGGCACGAGAGCACAAGCGATGCGCACTCTAACCGCAGATAGACCTGCCAGAAGGCCGGTTCAGAGTAGTGTTTGTACTTACATAGATATAAATCGAGAACGAAAACTACGTACAAAATGCAGTTCTACGTACAAAGTACATGCATGCGTCCAAGACCCATGATTAATTATTCCTGTTGGAATTATTTATGCTAGAAAAATCCCAAAGGTCCATTAGGTGGAAGAGAGATAAAAAGATAATAGTAACACATTACTAGTACAGGTGGATGAAGATCTCTTTATAGAAGGTGGTTCTCTCTACCATACTAAAGCATGAAAAGAAGAGAACATATGCGCCATTGCTTAGACTCAGGCGCATTTAATCCGTGAATCGAATCAGATTGTGCCCTATGATTTTCTCTCTGCGTGTATAGATTAGATCTATCTCTCGAAGTTTTTGCCTTTCTTGAGATCCTGCATCGTTTGGGAAGCATCTCCACGCGACTGCTCATTGTTTTCTTCACTGCTGATTGGCTTCGACTACATCGCTTGCTGATCTTCATCTACATCTACTACTGGTTCGGTCCATCTTCGCGTCATCTCGGTAACACATGCGAACTACATCTATTTTTATGTATAGATTAAGAATGCTTATTAGCCTGTTTTGTTTATCTAATAATATACATGTGATAGACATTACAATTGGTATGTTACTTGTGTTTAGTTTATTTATTCTCATTGTTCTATCTTCAATTATAGTCATAACTTATTTTCAGAATAAATTCAACGTTAATATGCCTAATATTCTAACAATTCCTTCTACCTTGCACATTTCGATCTCCGCCTCCTGAAGAAGAATAGCGTTTTCAGAATATGCACTACAGACAATCCTAATTTCCGGCGCTTATTTTAGCCGGCACATAAGTTAACCACCCTTGTAAAAGAATTTCCTGTTTATTAGTTTTAGCGGCATATAAATTTCTTGGCATGATACATATGCCAGTATACATGTTACTACTTATTTAATATATATACCAGAATCTTAATACCTAGGGCATTTGCAAACGCCGTAGTAGACTTTATTACCGGCATTTATTAATGACTCGAAAAGTTGGATATTGATGGCATTTACAAACGTCGTGGTATACTTAGCAAGGCATAAAGAAACGTCGTGGAAAACTCATGCAATTACGGCTTATACAAGTGCCAGCATACCATATCACGGTGTTTGGATGAAAAAAAGAGCGCGCGCGCAGATGGAAAAAATGGCGCGTGCACCATGCACAGGTCCATATACCACGCACACGCCGGTGCACGTAACCCTGGAAAAAATCCCCATTTCTCCCCCCATCTAAAACCTAGCTGGCCTCCGCGTGCCGCCCCTGATCGATCTCGCCAGGACGCGTCTCCCACACGCATCTCCTTCCCTGGCAGTGTCCGCACCGGTTCTTGGGCGACAGCAGGGCTGGCTAGGGTGGCGCCGACCGACATTCCTCATCAGTCGCCGCCGCGACGATTCAAGACGACGCCACCATCTGCAGGCGCTATCTCCCATAGGTATCTCCTTCCTGCCGGGCCATAGCTGCGTCTGCTACCGACCTTTGGCGACAAAGAAAGCTAGCTTTGGGCGACGCGCGACCGACATTTCCTCAGTTGCCGCCTCAATTGATCCACCGCGCATCATCTACGCTGCCTCCTGGCCATTATAATTTGTTCTTCCTATGATTACTCCTGGCCAGCACTAATTAATCGCCAGCCGCACTGATTAATCGCAGCAGGTGATGAATTGTTGAATGATTTGTTCTTCCAATGTCTCGGCTACACGCGGTGACCTGAATGCATGTTATGCTCTGTGTAGGTGTTATGGCCCCAAGTTCAAATCGCTCATGCGGTTAACATTAGCGCCAACCAAGTTTTGGTCAGATTTGAGATCAACTTTCGACTTCAAAGGAATGTCCTAAACCGCCACTTAGAAGAATTTCCAACTTAGCAAAAATTTAAGAGCTAGAAATTTCAGTGTGCAAATATGGTTTTCATTAAAGTTCGAGCCTTGTAACTTGAGAGCTATAAGGATCTAGAATGTGCGGTTAGCTAATCGCAAACTAGAAACTTTCTCCTCAACGCTAGGGGTTTGAACCAAAATCCAATGCCAAATGCTAATTTAAATCATAGCATCAAATTGAATCCTATGCTAAAAATTTTGAGAACTTAGCCATTCTAGCTTGCTTACTAGTGGGTCAAGGAGCTCAACACATAAAGGATTTGGGGGCAGCAAACAAAACCACAAAGAAGACTCTCTCCTAATTTTTTTCCAATCCGCCCTCATTCCTTCCCCAAACCGAAACCACCTCCTCTTCTCCTCGGGTTTTTCCTCCCAAGCCATCACTCTCATTCTCATTTCTTCTCCCAAAGCACAAGTCCCTCCAGCTCCCTCCCCACCGCCTCCTCCTCCGCTGTCCATGTGTCGTGGCCCTCCCTCCCCGCAGCCTCCTCCCTGGCGCCTCTCTCTCCAAGCAGCAGAAGCAAGACCCTCCTCTCCTTCCCTTGTTCCCTATGTGGATTTTGAGGTGAGGCTCTTCCTTGATTTAGGGTTTGTTGTTTTCTAGTTTTGGGGGCAGCATTGGTGAATTTGGGGGCTTAGGAGAGCAGAGATTTGAGTTTTTGAAGGGAAACAACCACTCTAGAGTTTGGAGCAAGATTCTAATTTTCGAGCAGATTTCGTAGCTGCTGTTTCGGGTTGATTTGAGCAAGTTAAGGGCATCTCCTACTAGGCTGAATGTAGAGAAAGTTGTGGGTAATGGAATTATCTTTCATTTCCAACTGTAATCACTTGATTTTGTTAATCCAATTGAAAGTTATGATGATTTTAGTGCATACTGCTCTGGAATGCTGAAAATATGGAGTTGAAACTTGAGCTGCGGTTTAGAATTAGTTAGAGGCCGAATTAGAATAAAATTTTGCCTGAGGAGTTGTAGGAAATTTCGTGTAGATTGTGAAAATATTATCCTTTACTCAATTCCATTAAGTATAACATTTTTTATGTTGAAAATGGTGCATGCTGTTCTGAAAGACTGAAACTCTGAAAATTCTGGACACTGAAACTGCTCTCTGTTCCTGGCCGAACTGGGAATTCTCTAGACAGATTCTGGATGATTGGCCAAAGCTAAGTTACAGTTCTATGTCTTGCGGTCGTTTCGAGTCTAAGTTTACTCAATTTGGCTTAGTGGTTAGAAAGTTATGGCCATTTGTGTCGATGTCTGTCCTGAAACCGGTTTTTCTGAAATTCAGACTTTAGGGCTGAAGTTCAGAGTTTAGTTGAGGGCTTTAAATTCCGTTTTCTGAATGTTTGCACTTTTGGGGTTGTCATGGGGATTGCATTTTAGTTTTTTCATTTTCATATGAATTGCATGCATCTCATTTCATATACATTGTAATCGTGTAGAGACCAAGCACGCGGAGGGTGATGCGGCTGTGACCGAGGGGGGTACCGGAGAGCCAAATATTATTGAGAATCTAGCAGAAGCTCAAGGCAAGCACCTAAGCATGTTCAACCTTATTTATAATTGTATTTTTGTGAATGAATTGCTTATTGGATGGTTAGGTTATGCATTAGGAATTGAAATGTGGGAATGGTATTAGGACCTAATTGCTGCACATACATTCATTGATAATTGTTGAACACCTCCTTGGAGCCAGATATGGGTAATTATATTATGTCTACGCTTAGTATGCTTAGATGTTTGGTATGGGCCAAGTGGTGGACTGCTCCATCACTTGAGATTTATTACTTCACACTATTGGGTTGCAGTGGATATGGTTATGTTCTCAAATGTAAATTTGAGACCAAGAGAGGGTTGGATCATTTGGGTGTGGAGACTCAAATGTTGTAGTCTCATTGTGTGGCTTAAGGACCGATCCGTTGTTTGCCATGTTGATCGAGCACACCTTGTTGATCGTGATGCCCGATATAATGGTACGGTAAGCCACCCTTTCATGGCATACTACTCGATGGGTCATGCCCTCATGCGCGTTGGATCGTGGTTGAGGGCGAGACTTAGCCGGCCTCGAGGGCTAAGCGGGCTTGGGCCGCCGAGGAGGGTGCTAAGTGCTCGGACCGTATGAGGATGGTTCAACGAGTATATATGGATGGGAGGAGGGTTGACATGAGGTTCCTTGTAGGACACATGTCGTGTGATTGATGATCCCTCGCAGGTGAATAAGCGATTCAATTGTCGCATTTCTGGATATGAGCACGCTTGTATCATCCGACATTTCAACAGTAGTAACAACTTAAACTTGAAATTAGTTGGTATACTTGTTGTTGATACTTGTTCATGAAATTATTTGCTCTCTTTAATGCTTAATTTCAGATTTCACTCTAGTTGTAGGTGTTGTCCATGAATGCTATAAAACTTGAAAATTGAGTAGTTGAATGTAATTATGCAACAAAGTTAAGCTTTTATGCACTTTTACCTTAAGCTTATTCCTTGCTACATCCAATGCATATTCTTTCGAGTCGGCCATATATGGACCACGGTAAGTCTTATGCAGTACCTTCAGACTCATGCTTCGCTTTGTGGTTTTCAGTGAGGACATCGACGGATGTGAGTTCTCATTCTGCTTTGCTTCTCTGGTCAATGACACCAAATAGAAGCTAAGCTCGACGTTAAACGCCTCTGAAGTGTTCAGTAAGGTGACACTTCGAGATGTCTTACTTTTGGTTTAATATGATGGTTGTATGCTCATTTTGTTGTATAGCTAGCCTTCTAATCTATGTCATGGTTATGTTTAATTACTTGACTATTTCTGTTGTTGAACCTTGTTGTATGACCATGCTCATCACATGTCTAGTATGTTGCTTCTACTCTTGATGATCCTTTTACTATACTGTTGTTGTGTCATGTGGATCTTATATGTTTTGTGCTTCACGTCATATATCTGTTATTGCTTCTATTCTTGTTGCTCTAGGTGCTGCAATGTTACCGCTGAAATTTCGAATTTTATCTTGCTGTCTAGTCATGTTTTATATGCTTCTAGTATGCTAGATGAGCTGTTTAGTTGGGTGGTTGTCTAGTTTGTCTTTATGCTTGAGTTAGTGTTGTTGTTGTGCTTCTGCTATGTGTCTAGTCGCGGAAGTTTTGGGTTCTGTGTCCCTTTATGCTAATTGAATTGATATGGCAATGGAAACCGGTATGGGGGCGATCCTAGGCGTAGCTTTGGGTCGCATACCGGGGAATACCGGATTGTTGTCGAGTTATTCGAATGGGATCGTTGTTGTCCTAATTGGGCTTGGGTGTTAGCACCGTGAACACCATCGGTGATCCGCTGTTAGCCTCCAAACCGATGAGGGCGACCGGCATTCAATAACCCGAGGACGGGCCTGGCGGCTCACAAAGAAGCCTTGATTAATTAGCGTGCCTCCTAATCATTGATTTCTATGCATGTGTGTATGTGTTGTGCATGTCATTCTTTATTTCTTTGCATATGGACGTGATTCCACCTATTTAGGCTTAATCGATTTGTTCTATTGATCTATTCAACCCGCCGCAAGCAATATGCTATAAGCCTACAACGCCGATTGATCTACGCCTAAGTGCTAATAAGTAATTCAATTCTTACCTTTGTTGCTTGATGCCTCGATTGACCTTATCAACAATTTCTCGCTTGAGACACACTCGTCAAGAAAGATAAATTAGCATCTAAAATAGAACTAATACAGGAGGATTGGAAGAAAAGATCAAATTTTGTTACGCCACCATTTTCATAAAAAGGATCGAACGTAGCATAACTAAAATCTACAACATTTAGATACCATGTTCAGTTTTTTGAAATTGGTTAGCAAAGATGTTGTGTAATGGCTTCATTCCCATGGTTCTCTTCCTGTTTTGGGAGGATGCCATATAGGGGTGGAAAAAAAAGGAACCCAGCGAGGGCCCTCGACCACGACCTGAGCGACGTTGATTCCCGCACGACCTCGAGCTTGGGCGACAAGGGGTCCCGTCTCCGCCCGACCTCGACCTTGGCTCGGGGGTGTGCGTTTACTCGGCGGTTACCAAGACCGAAGTTCTCGGAGTCAAGGCAGACGTGGGCACCAGATCCGCGACGGTTGTAGCATGTCTTCAATGCACGCCATGCACGTCTTCGGGAATCTCTCCTGGCCGTTTCTGGCAACGGCTAGGAGGGGTATAAAGTCTCCTGAAGCAGAACGGCAAAGGGGATATCGACACACTAGCTATAGACCAGTAGACATAACCAGAACGCTCAAGCTCGAGCTGTAATCCACTCCCTGTACTCACGATTAGTGAATTCCTCCACCTCAGGAGAAGATTGGATGTAGAGTTGTTACTCTCGTGGGGGCTCGAACCAGTGTAATCTGCTGTCTCCTGCTCGTTAACTCCTCGCCCCGACCTACGTCCTCGCCATTGTTGAGTGAAGCGCTCTCTGGGCCCCCATTCATACCGATCCCCTTGTCACTTTATGCGGTCAGCGATCCCGATCGCCGACACCGGCGCCACCAGGGGTCTGAAAGCTTCGCCATCCGAAAGAGGTTCCAGACTTTCGAGGTATGGCGCCTTCGCAGCGCACATTCTCGCGAAGCTCCGGCTTGAACGCGTTCACGAGCATGGAAGCTCCACGCCCTCGTTTCCCCTTCTCCACCGCCGCGCAATCGCCTCGCTCTCATGGTCGCGAGTCATGACGCTGGCGGCGAAGATGGGGAGCGCAACCGAGGACCCCGAGGATGCTCACGGATGGCCCAGTCGCCATCAACCAAAGCCATAACAAAGCCCTCCCGAGAGGAACGCGAGAAGGTTGGAACGCCATCGTCGCTCTAAGCTCCTCGCCGAAGGAAGCGCCCGCGCAATCGCTCGAAGTCATGACCGACCCGCCCGCCTAAGGTTGGGTCTTTTTCGCCGAAGCTCGCAGACGAAGCTCGATAAGGCCGCCATCAAGTTGCGGCCGTCAGAGCACTGTGGACACCCTTCTGGTCTCGGTCTTTGAGGAGCGACGCAGCCTCACGCAGCGCCAAGACTTCGCCGGTCTCCCGTCAGGCGCGGTAATCCCGAGACTCGGCCCTGAACGCCGCCACCGCTGCACCCGAGTCCGACTTGAACGGAGGCGGCGATAACCGCCATAGCCGACTTCGCTTCCAAAGAATGGCAGACGTCAGCCTTTCTCCCCGATGTTCCCCTAAGACGCCGCCGGTCCATGAGCGCCACAAGACATCCCGGTGATGTTTCAGCCCATCGCTGCGGCTGCCGAGGTCGAGGGCGGAGCGCCAGGAGATCGAACCGACTCAAAGCAGTTAGCGGTACTACCTCAGCGAGCTCCCCTCGTCCCAAGATACGGCATACGCTGGCGATTCGACGACCTTCGGCGGGTGCGATGGCCGGCCCGCTTCAAGCCCGCATTGATCTAGCGGTTCGACGGGACGAAGAACCCTGATGAATTCCTCTCGATTTACACCACCGCCATCTTAGCCGTAGGAGGCGACGAGTATGTGATGGCCAACTACCTCCCTACCATCTTGGATGGTGCTGCCCACACTTCGCTCTTCAACTAGAAACTGCACTTTTCGCTCGTGGCGCCAGATCCAGAGCGCCCGTCGAACTTCCAGAGCTGCTACGAGCGGCCTGGCATGGAGAAGGACTGGACCGAGTGATTCAGTGGAAAGAACGAACCCTTCGCGATTTCGCGGCGGCGGTTCATTCGCACTAGGAACCCGATTCCTAGTGTATCCGACGGCCGTGATCAAGGCCTTCAAGTTCGACGTCACGACGCGCCTACCACCAAGACCGGAGATTACAGGCAGGCTCACCGTCGGCAAGCTTTTTGGCATTATGGAGCGCTTATGATGCGGACAACGCGAACCACGGAAGCGCCGACATGACCAGGTAAGCTTGGCGTCAATTCGGCAGGCCGCCCTCCAACGCAAAGAATACCGACCAAGGCTCTACCGCCAAGAAGCGGAAGAGGGACCGCAAGCGGAGGGTGGTCGACTCGGTGACCGCTTTCGCGGACGGCCACCGTGAGGTCATGGAAGTTCGGGACTTTGCTCAGAGAGGCCCTGTTTCAAAGAAAATCGACCACGGTCCCAAAGAGGTGCACGACCTAAGCAGACGATCACCATCGGTCCCGGTCATGGCAGTCGATGGTCGCCCGCAAGGTTCCGAGGGCGGCCTCGGGTTTGATTTAAGGTAAATTCCACCGTTTACAGACTTCTGCCACGACTGCGGAGGTCAGAGGCCTCGGCGTGCAAGCTCGAGGCCTTCTACGATGGGCGGAGAGATGCCTACGCCCCGGCGAAGGAGATCGCCCGAAGGGTAAACACCGAGAAGACCAGCCGACTCGACCTGGACTTTAGTACGGGCGATCACGGATCGATGTCATCTTCGCGGCTCATCGGCGCATCTCGCCTTTGCGGCGAGATCAAGGATGCCGCGACGCGGGTCTACCAGTCACCATCGGAAGCCCACTGACCACCCCGCAAGTGGGTCGGGCTAGATCACCTTCACCCGGATGCCCCCAAGGTATGTCCAAGGACCTCAAGATCGCGGTCGTGACCTCCACCATTAGTAATACCTTGGTCGGGCGGGTCATGGTTGATGGGGCAGCCTCAACTCGCCGCTAGCTAGCGACTTGATCGATGCGCATCCCTGGCCGAAGGTCAAGAATATCGCGATCCCGCTCTTCGATCGTGGCTCGAGCTCGACCACCCTCCGGGACAGTGGTCCCGCCGCCACTTTCGTGCCTCGACAACTTTCGCACCGAGTTGGTCACCTTTGAGGTGGTCGAGTGTGATCTTCTCTACAACGCCATCTTCGGGCACCCAGCTCTGGTCAAATTCATGGCGGCCAACCACTACGGCCACTGCTGCATGAAGCTCCCAGACTCGGCAAACATCATCATCGCAGGCGTAGACCTCAAGGCGGCACACGGCGCGAGACTCAGTTCGCCCTCGCCGCAAGAAGTCGCCTCAAGAGGGCCTCGGACGCGACCATTTAAGGTCGCCGCCGTAAGGGCAACATCCAGCAATGGGCTACGGTTCGTGCCACTCGTGGAGGGGAGGGGGACTCATCCATGTAAGGCCCATGTCTCTACCGAGCCGAGTTCCAAATAGGAACTCGAGCTCGCCACCTCCGCTGCTCCAACAAAGACATATTCGCTGGGAGCCGCAGACATGCCTGTGTCCCGAGGGAGGTGGTCGAGCACATGATTGCAGTGCGGCCCGACCACCGACCAGGCGCTAGAAGTTGCGACGCTTCTCCCCAGAGAAGGTCGCCATAATCAAGGAGAACCTCAAAAGTCGTTGAAGGCCGGCTTCATTCGTGAGATTGACTACTCCGAGTGGTTGGCCAATCCCGTCATTGTGCAGAAGAAAGGCGGGAAGTGGAGGATGTGCATGGATCACACGAGGTTGAACTCGGCGTGTCCAAGGGACAACTTCCCTCTCCCGCGCATCGACCAGATCGTCGACTCCACGGCGAATGCCAAGTTGCTGAGCTTCCTGGATGCTTATTCTGGGTACCACCAGATCAAGTTGGCGGCTAACGACGAGAGCAAGACGCCGCTCATCACGCCTGCTCGACTCCATCACGCACGACCATGTCGCTTTGGTCTCCGCAATGCAGCGCCGACCTTCCAGCCGCTTAATGACCAAGACGTTTGAGCCTCAGATCGGCCACAACCTCGAGGTCTACGTGGACGACATCATCGTCAAGAGCTCCGCCGAGGCCGACCACATTCAAGACCTTGGGGAGACCTTCGCCAACCTCGAACAAGAACAAGATCAAGCTCAACCCGAGAAGGCGTGTTTTACGCCGCCCGAAGGTGCTCGCCACATGATCGAGGGCTCGGGGTCACCGAACCGGAGAAGATCGAGGCAATAGAAAAGATGGCCCCTCCTAGTTCGGTGAAGCAGGTGTAGTGCCTTACCGGCCGCATGGCCGCCCTCAGGCGGTTCATCTCGAGGCTCGACGAGCGCAGATTGCCTTTCTTCAGGGCCTTGCATAAGCAGGGGAGCTTCGAGTGGACGCCTGAGGCCCAACGGTCCTTCGACGAGTTGAAGGTATACCTGTCAACACCACCCTTACTTACGACCTCGCTGCCAGCGCAAAAGTTGTGCTGTTTACTCGGCCACCGCCTGCCGCCACCGCCCTAGTGGCCGAGCGGGACGCAAAGAAGACTGATCTACTACGCCACGAGGTCCTCCATGGGCCAAGGAGCGTACTACCTCAGTCCGGCTGCTCTATGCCCTCCTCATGGCTTCGCGCAAGCTCCGGCACTATTTCTAGGCTCACTCTGTGGTCATCCCGAGCAACTTTCTGCTCGGGGAAATCTTGAGGAACCCGGAGGCCAGAGGTCGCATCGCCAAGTGGGCCATGGAGCTGGCCGTCTTCGACCTCTAGTTCGTGGCGCGCACGGCTATCAAGTCGCAGGTGCTGGCTGACTTCGTGGTCGAGCAGACCTTGTAGCCCGCTCCCGAGCTCGCGAGGTCGACGAGGAGAAACCTTGGGTCATGTACTTCGACGGCTCATAGTCCTTCAGCGCCGAGCCGGGATCCTCATTCTCACCCCGCAAGGCGACAGTCGAGGCTACTGGTGTTCACCGTTGGTCGTCAAGGGCGCATTCACACCACATCAACCGCCTCAATAAGGGTACCAAGGTCTCAGAGGACTCTATGATGGCAAGCACTCACCGAGGTACGCAAGATGGAGAAATGGTTCCAGAACTCGGAGGTCACGCGACGTAGCGAGGAAGGACAACTCCGGCACCGATTTCCTCTCCAAGCTCGGTCGTTCGATGACGAGGTTCCTCCAGATGTGATCCCCGAGACTCGGCGTCGCCTCAATCTCCGACCAAGGGGCTTCGTCTCCTTCATCGGCTGCGTCTCGCGGCCGAGCCGATCCACAACTTCGGGCGACGGGAGCTCCCGCCGATCCCGCCGAGCGAGCAGAAGTCAAGCTGCCGAGCAAGCTCGCACCGACCGTGGATGGCAAGCTTTATCGCTTGAACGCTTCCTGCGCCCGACGAAGCGTGTCACCACGGAGGAGGGTGGGTACTGCTGGACGACATCCATTCAGGTCTCGTGGAGCGATTCTTCTTCGTGACCATGGTCGGAAAGCTTCCGCATGGGGTTCTATTACAACGGCGCCCAGATGCCCGCAACATCGCTTCATACCGCCGAGCTTGTCGGCCCATGCCCGGAAGTCGATCACCGCTTATGCGCTCTGCACTCATCCCGCTTAGCTTGGCCTTTCTCGACCGGGGCTGACATCCTCGTCCTTTTCCGCAGCGTCGAGGAAGAAGTTTTTGTTCGTCGCCATCGATACCTTCACCAAATGGATCGGTTTAACCCGCCTCGACCATCACGGCCGCAAGGCGGTCAAGTTCTTCCACCGCTTGTGGTCACCAGTATAGGGTTCCATGCGTAATCATCAACGACAATGGAACACAATTTACAGCTGAATCTGCTCCAAGAATATCTGCCAAGACATCGCACCAAAGTATGCTATGCTTCGGTAGCTCCACCAACAGAAAGCAATGGAACAAAGGAGCGCACTCAACGAACAAATCATTCAAGGCATCAAAAGCTAGTATCGGATGAGCTCGAACGACATGGCTGCACTGGGTGACGAACTTCCCACCGCCTTATGGTCTATTCGCACTACGTCACCAACAAGAATGGTCCACTCCTTCTCGCTCGTGTTCGGTACTAAAGCCGCCCCGCCTCCGTAGAGGTAATGCTGGCTCGCCAGGTTAGCTTGGTCGATCAAATCGACTTCGAGTAAGAACGGTCTTGACCTTACTCGGCGGAAGAAGTAAGATGTCGCGGCAATCGCCACGACAAGACACTACCGCAGCTCTTCGCAGACATGCGCCTCGACCAGACGACCTAGAGAGCTCCTTGTTGGGGACTTAGCCCCGAGACGGATTCAGTTCCGGCCCAACACCAACAAGTTATCCCCGCGGTAGGAGGGCCCCTATAGAGTTGTTTCAACAGATCGTACAGGGGGCTTACCGGCTAGCATTGCCCGATGGCAGAGAGCTCTCTAGCTCGTGGAACATTGATCAGCTTCAAAAATTCTATGTGTAACTATTTTTACCTCAGTTTTCAATAAAGCTGTTGTTCAAATGTTATGATTGGTCTTTGCGCTCTCTTTTCGTCCAATATTTTGCGTTGACTCGAGTTCGGGGCTTCCTCGAGTCCGACCTACGAACGAGCGTGCTTGCTCTTGGCCCAGGCGTCGGGGGCTCAAATTTCACCCCCAGTGGTCGAGCTTCTTGTAAGCCGAATCTCTTCGCACCGATGCTCCCCCTGTGCCAGGGTTCGATCTAAGTCCGTGGCCAGGTCCAACGAGCAAAGGCGCTAATCGTTGTCATGACTCAAGAGTCTTGCCTTAGGAATGGTCCTAACACTCTAGTTCCTAAGTTTTTCCTCGTGCGACCATGTTATGTTCCCTGTGGGCCTTTTTTGGTCTTGCGGGTCTTGGTCTTTGCAGGATTTCTAACTTGTGCCCAAGGCCGGCGTTGCTCGACCTTGAGCCCAACGGGGGCTAGACAGGATATACCACGGCTAGGACGATTAGGAATAGTCTCTCGATCAAGCAAACCAAGACATTGAATTATTCTTGCCAAAATAACGTTGTTCCATTAAACCTTTTTGGTCTTACAAAAAGTCTTGCTTACAGAAAATCTAGCCCTATTTATTAAAGTCGGCCATCTCACATGAAGCCTCGCCAAGCTTGCGACCTTGGCCCTTAGGGTCGAAAGCTCGCTCTGGAGTCAGAGGGCTTCGGTAGATGCTTTGGCGGCGCGGCGTCGTTCTTCTTGAAGCTGGGCCAAGGCATTCTTGGCTACCTTGCTTGCTCGACCCAGCTTCTCCTCGAGCTCTTTCACCTTATCCTCGAGCTCTTGGGAGGCCTTCGACGAAACGGCTGCTTGGTCTGCAGCAGCCTTGTTTCATTCTTCGGCTTTGGCTCGATCGGCCTCGAGCGCCTTGACCAACCTTGCGCGCTCGTCCTCGACGGCTTTTTACGCATGGTCCTGCTCTGAGGCGATGGCCCGCTCCAACTCGGCCTTATGGGTGGCCTCGAAGCTTTCTCCACCACCTCATGGAGGTCGGGCGATCTCACCGAGTCTCTATCGCTTTGCGCTGGCCTCCTCCTCGCCGGCTTGGTGTCCTCCATGAGCTTGGAGCGCTGCCTCCCTGTACTCCAAGACATCGAGTAAGGCCCTTAGCGACGCAAGATGCGCTTGAAGGCCTTGCACTCTTGGGTGATCGAGCCGATGACTGCAGGCTCGAGGGGTCAACACGGCACTCGCCGGAAGAAAGAAAAAGAAGGAAAAAGGCTAAGCCCGAGCCAAGGTCTGGGGAGATTCATTTACCTGGGTAAGACGACTCTCAAAGATCGCAAGAGAGTACGTGGCGGAGCCGCTGCCCGACGTTCCTGGGGCGGTGTCATCCGCTACTACACTGGTCGTCGGGGTGTGGCCTTCAGCGCCCGTCGCGGCGGCTGGCTCTCGAGCTTCTTCCCAAGGGGTTTCGACCGCCTGCTCGTCGGTCCGGGCGCGCTTTCATCCTTCGCTGGGCCGAGGGTCTCTAGCTCCTCCTCTCCGCGGTGGTCCCGGCCCGTCCACTAGCTAGGACCTCCGTGCTTTGCTGCAACAGGCGCCTTCAGATCGGTGGTTTGGGAGTCACTACCTCCACGGTCGGGCAATCTCGGCAATTGCAGGGCAGCCCGCCGCCATCTTCTTCAAAGATCCTCTGCCGGTCGACGCCGTGCTCGGCTGTCTACTCACGGTGCTATAGTCCTCGCTAGTCGCTGGGAGGACCTCTTCTTCGTCCGGGTCGCCGAGCCTTGGTCGAATCTCGCCAAATGAGCTTGGCTCTGGGGGCTCGAGGAAATGCGCCTTTGGCCCGAGGATTGGCGGGGTGTCAGCACGTAGTGGGACTCCTCTTCCTCATCGGACCCGAACTCACCCTGGACAATAGTCATTGTCAATATGGGCAGGCGTTGAGCTCGGGCGCTCAAGGTCTGCGATTAGGAGCGACTACTAAGCTAAACAGGTACAAGGAAGGTAGAGCAAATAAAGAGTTGGAAACCTACCTGGGTCGGTAGTCTTCGCTTGCAGAGGTCGGGCGAGAGCTCCGCCTCCCGAGGCTCTGGGCGTTTCCGCTCGGGCTCCCACCGGCTACGGGACCTTAAGGCCCACAGTGGCTCTAAGTCCTCTGTGGCGGAAATCCTAGGCCCCGCTGGATCTTTGGGGACCCTTTTTTTTTTAGGACTTGAGGACTCTGGCGGTGACGGGCTGTGCTCACCGGCCGCAAGAAAGACATGTCGAAATGAGGAAGCGAGCATAAGCTCAGGGATCGACCATTGCCTGGACCCAATGTGCAATCCGACCTCCTGTATCTCGTGACTAGTCCAGATCACGCTTAGTGCACACAGCCTCAACATAGATGAATATCACAATCATACACAAATGAATAATTAAAGTAACACAATTATAAAATATAAACTATTGAACGACCTTAAGGTCAACCTTACACATGTGAGGCCTTGACGGCTTCAACTCCAAATAAGTAGCAATGAACGAAGAACGCTTGTGAACCCCTTCAATATACCACAGCATCCGACAGGTTCGACTCCTAGATAATCGCCTTCTGCGTAATCTCCTTCTTCAAGACAAAGACTTCTCTCAACTCGGTGATGTTTTGTTAAAGCAAGGGTGAGTACACAACCGTACTCAACAAGTCATGCATGTAATGCGCTTCTATTACTACATGCATGGCTTATTCCAAAGGAATGGTCAATGGTTCTTTTGCAATAAAGCAATTTTCACAAATAATCATAGTAGATAGAAAAGCAAAGAAACAAGTAATACCAATAATAACTTTCACAATCATTCTCAAGTGAAGCATTTTCATTCTTAACCAAGTTCCATATCACATTATCCACATTCCCAACCTCGCTTTTATCAAAATCTAACCATTGATCAGAATCCCGAGCAATGCTCAATACCGTGAGCACGGCTATTCAATAGTTTTTACACTCGCAGAGGTTATACACTTTACCCACAAGATATAATCAACTCACCACGTCACCGTGAAACGCCATACAAGAGTATGCGAATGAGCGATCATAACAAAGCCTTTCCAAAGATCCGCCTAAACCCAAGATCGCTCGCTAAGGTTTCAACACCGAGGGACTGTTACCACACCTGTGGCCCCTCTTGCGCCATGTGAGTTCTCACCCGCTCCTCCGGCCCCACACCACCATGACAAGACCAAAGAATAGATTTCACAGCTTTACTCACTAGGTCCGTCCCCATTCCTAACTTGTGGTTGTATGAAAGACTCAGCCAAAGGCTTGCAAGGTTAAGTCCTTAGTTGACCGAGGCAAGACTAACCAAAAGTTCATCACATCAACATGTCATAATACCAAATGCGATCGCCCAATTGCCACTCTTGGCCCACCGAAACAATCTAAACCAAATGCATCACCAATTGCCACTCTTGGCCCACCGAAACAATCTTGCCACTTGCCTCGCCTAAATCACTTTCCCACCCCCATTTCTTTTACCATGCACCACGTACATCATCAACTCAATAACACATGTCACATTCTCAAAAACACGCTCCATATCTCATTAAGTCAATATTAACTTTAATTTTTCAAAATCATGACAAATCTACGTAAGGTGGCTAAGCACACTACATACGGCCTAATTAACCCATGTTGGCAAATTATTAATGTCCAACTATTAACCCACAATCTAGGGTGACAAATGAATCATGGCATACAAATAATAGAGACAAGGTGGCAATAACAAGTAGGTTGATTATCTAATCCCAGATTAATTGAAATCAGTTTATTTCAAACTAGCATGCAATAATTTCAAACGAAATAATTTTAAAAATGGGATCAATATGGTCAAAGCACAACTTGCCTGGCCCTTGCAATTTTTATTATTCTTTACTCTTTATCTTTGATCCTTGATCCTCGATCTTCAATCTCCGCTTGCTTGATTCTCAGCTCCTTCGAGCGACTTCCGGCAACGCGTCTAACGATAAACAAACACAAATACAACAAAACTCAAAAGGCAAATCAAGTAAACTCCAAATTAAGAACGAATAGCATTGGGCACAACGACTTAGATGAAATTAGGAACTTGAATGGATTAGGTCGATGATTAGACAAAAGAGAACGGCTTTAAAAATACATCAAGAGAAAGATTAATAATCGAAAGAAGGAATAATATCTCAAGAATATTTTTTCCGGGTTATTATCTTGATTGATAGTCGATGTCATATGGACTCTCGATCTATAGACCGGTCCACGAAATTACGTTAGTTCGCCATGAACTAAGCAGATGCTCAAGGTTGACTTTCGTTGACCGAACTACATACCAACCAAGAGGAAGATAGACCGATAGACTAGGTCCGCACAAGAATATGTCATATGGCTAATGGTCTATCGACCAAGACCACGTAATGAATTCTAGGTTAATGGCGATTAGATTTCAAGGATAAGACAGGACGGATGGGATCGACATCCACTATGGTTCGATCCGAGGTTAGTCTTACATCGGGACGGAACTCGACAACGATGAGGCGGTTATGACAGAATACGAGGCTGAACTCAACGTGATGGGCTAGATCACAATAAGGCGATAGAAAAGGTAAGGACATCACATTAGGGCTTTTCACTTGCATGCACCCATGCGATGACAATGATACGATGAGAGCAAAGCGTTAACGTGGAACGTTAACGATGAATATGAAGCGTTAATGTAACACTTATGAGATTACAAGGTGGCGACCATCTGCACAATGGTAGGGCAGCGAGGTCATGACATGGCTCATGTTTGATTTGGCGATCCGCGAGGTACTCACGCATGACGACGCAACGACAAATTGGACCAAAGGTTAAGTTAGGGTTAGAGCGAAACGATTCAAGGATGGATACACTTGGCATAGGGTAGAACGGTAGGGTTGGCTCTGCGATTAAAGTTTATCAAGGATAGCGAATCAAACGCGAACCAAACGCGAACCGATGCAAAGGACTAAACCGAAAGACGACGGTAGATACTAGATTATGGCTTTGACGGCAACCGGAGATCAAATGAACTCCAAGGATGGCCAAAACAGTAGGGTATGGACTCACCGGACAGGTGACATGGTCACGATAATCCAAGATGGTTGGCGGCAAAAGACGACGGCTACATTTGACGGCGAAGCGCGATCTAACTAATAAAAAATTCGGAGGATGCAACAGCAAAGGGAAGTGTCCATCACGAGAACGCGATGAGACGAACTCAACAATATAGGCGGATTTGGCGGCACCCACCGGATTGATCACAATCGCCGATGAACGGCTCTTTGAGCTAATAGATCAAACGGTCATAACTATTAAAGTACTGCATGAAACCTAACCAAATTTTACAGAGAGCTATCTGGGATCATTTGGCACAATATGACGTGAACGGATCTGAGTTTTACCTTCTGGATCAACGGGAACGCGACGAAGTTTTTTCCGTTCGTCAACGCAAATCGATTGGAGAAGATTGAATTTTCTGCGCAAATTCTGAATTCAAAACCATGAGTTAGGGTGAGCACCATGTAGGGGACATCAAGAGGAGTCTACCATAAAAATTTGACAGCCAAACTCGCAAAAACGAGGGAGAACGGGCTCCGGCAAGATTTGATTTTTGGGCGGCCATAACTTTTGATCCAGTGGATGAAATTGCACATAATTTGGATGGAAAATAGAGGGTACCATAGAGCACGCCGTGGCGAAGATGGATCTTGAAAAGAGTCGACGAGTTGACGGGGACGCGCCAAAGTTCGCCGATGTGCGGCGGCTTCGGAGGATGAGGATGGATTTCTAGGGTTTGGGTGAGTTGATCTGAGGTGAGGACGTGGGAGAGGTCATGGAGGTCTACTAGGTTTGGGATGGCGGCTAGGTCAAGAAGAACCAAGAAAAACGCAAAACCGGCTTCACAGGCATTTATACGAGCAGTTGGCGTGCGCTGCACAATTGGGGTGACGTGGCGCATTCTGGTGCGTCGGATCGAATCGGAGGGTTGTGGCGGCTCGGCGACGTGGCCGAACGAGGAGTCAACACGTGGCAGCGCGAGAAGGAATTCTAGAAATTCATTTAATTCAAGAAAAATAGAAAAATTATCAGGAAAATTCCAAAAAATCTATAAAATATTTTGAGACATTTTGAACTCAAATAAAATATTTTCAACAAAACTTTATATAAATTTTTCCAAATTTTTAATTAATTCCATAAAGGACTTAATTCAAATTAATTCATTTGAGGCAATAAAATACCAGAAAAATTCTAGAAAAATTCTAGAAAATATTTTGGGACATTTTGGAACCCAAATAAAATGTTTTCAGAAGAAATTTATTTTCTTTTGAAATATTTAATTACTTTAAGTAAAAGGCTTAGTTTAAATTAATCTTAATAATTCCAAATAAATTCCAAAAATTCTAAAAAAAATACAAAGAAAATCCTAGAAGCACAAGGAACCCAAATAAAACTGAATTTAATTTAATTGAGGTTTATATTAGTCAATCTAAATTACTTTGACTTTAGAAAATTCCAGATTAATCTTTAATTTAGCGAGAAAATTATCGCTAATTTTGGGGAGCTAAACTTCACAAAATATTTTTAAAACCCAAATTTTGGGATGTTACAAACCTCCCCTTAACAGAATCTCGCCCCGAGATTCAAGACCGACTATAGAAATAGGGTCAGGAACTCAACTCTTGGGACTTCTCAACTTCCATGCAATCGCACACCGACAAGGTTACTTCGAGCCAAATGCTTGATAACATCCAAAATTTGCAGTCGCTTCTTCGTAATAAAATCCTTTTGCAATTCAACCGACTCTATAGGGTCCGATTTTTCGACACTAGAAGGCACTTTTTCATCGAGATTCTTGAAAGGCATTACACACCTATGTTGACATCTCTTGAAACTTCACCGACAAGCATCCTTGCTTTTGCTTGTTGATATCGGATTTTCGCTTCTCGCAGAACCTAACAAAGCTGCATCCGATTTACTTAAACTTACTTGAAATTTCATTGCCTTGAACGAGACTTGAACAAAGATTCCGCTTGTCTTGTACTATCTTTGTTTCCGCTTGACTCTCAGTATTGGCTTGAACTCTATTTCAACGGGTATTCCTTCACATTGACTCAAGCTTCAACTATTACCGATGTAATGGTATTGGTTTCTGGCATACATCGCAGTAGCTAGAGTAATTCTTTAGAAGATAATTATCTTGTGTAGTTATTAAACATACACAACAACTATTCTTCGGATGTGATGGCGATCCACCTTCTTGACTCAACCATAATGGAATAGACAAATCCTCCGTGTTCCAACAAACTAAAGTTAACTCGATCACAACTTCATCTCAGAACACAGCCTCTTAATCGACATATCTCTCGCCATGGACCCAAACCGCTTTGCACATGGGTAACTAATTTAACTCCTGCATAAACATCTCAAGCATTGATTTCCAATATGATAAGCTTTATTAAAACTTGGTCTTAACAATGGACAAATTAACCATCAAGATTCATATCGCACTTATGCATGGCTTCATCTTGAATCGCTTCACAATTCACTTTCTCGCGCAAGTGTCTCTCAGAGGTGGAGGACTAAGGTTTAAGTGGATAGGTATAACACCCTTTTCCCCGGACAACTATTGGCAAAGTATCCCGACTCATTGCATCCAGCAACGCTTGACCGACATCTGCTGGCTTCTCTTGACATAGCCTTAATCTTGGTAGGGTAGAGCTGAGATTGATGCGATCCGCAGGATCACTTTCTTCCGAGAGCGCTTATTAGCGAGATGTCCCGGCCGCATAAGCAAAGCAATTTCTAGACAATAAGCTTCTTCCTTGCGGACTTTTCACCGGGTGGTGTTATGGAAATTCGACCATCGTATGGGCACAGTGAAGGTGTCTCTAACAAAGTCTAAGCAAAGACGGAATCGAGTTGTTGAGGGCACTCCTTATTCGCTATTGTGGTGATCCTTCTTGACGAGCTTTCGACGCTTATGTTGTCCTCAATTCCTTGCACTCCTCTTCTAGATCAAGGGTCTTGTTAACCAATTACTCTTGCTTCAACCGACTCTCGAGCAAGTTGCTTCCATTGTCTTATCCCTCACTTTTGGGGTTATAAACTTAACCAAAGAAATTTCGAATGATCATGGCTTTTAAATTGTTTGATCTTTTCTGGGCATTCCTTAACAAAATAACCTAACTCACCACAGCTTGTAACATAAATGTTTTGGTCATCGGCCGGGTTGTCGAGGCATTCTCTAGCCCAAAGGTCCTCGCTTATCACACAAGAAACAGCCCTGGTGACCAAGTCTCACCGATTTCCTAAGGTAGACAGATAGGGTTGACATGTTTCTTCTTCGCTTTCTTCACGTGGCATAGCAAGTACGGATGGCAATCCTTCTTTTCGCTAACTCTTGAGCAATGATCGCCGAAAATTTATCGCCGATGCCGAGTCACAGCCGGTCACTATTGATCCAGGGATAGTGAGTCGACAATGATCTTGGCCTTCACAAAGATAGCGGTGATGTTGTTTATAGGACATTCTCCGTAAATGACTTCCTTCACAAATGGAATAGTTGATTGCATGATCATCGCTAGTGTGTCCTATTTTGCCACAACGGATGCATGTACGGTCTTCGATTGGTTTGGTTGACAACACTTCAAGAACAACATCCCGGTATGGTATCGAGTGTGGAGATACCATTCTTCCTTGTCTTATCGTGGTTTCACTATCTTCTCGATGACGTGAAGAGCCGACGGCGAAGGCGGTGGTAAACTCTAACCAAGTGATGGTATGTTCATCCAGAGGTGGCGAGAAACTCTTCCACCGCACTAATGCATTTCCTTCTAACCGCAAGTAGCGAGGGAACTTTCTTTATCTTCACATTGCACCAAAGCTAGCTTTCTTCTATCATGCGGCCAAATTTCTACATTTCGAGAGTGGTCGATCCATCAAATGTGGGCGGTTTGGTCTTCATGAACAAGGTAATCTTTGACTGTGAATGTGAGATTGCGATTTCAGTTGAGGAGGGATTGATGTTGCACTCGATAACATCCATCTGTTGCATCATTGTCTACTAAGCGAGTCTAAGCGTGAACAATCGATCCAAGTTTTGAATTGTCACGGTTGGTACAAAGGATTTCTCGGGGTCACTATCTGCTTTAGCACCGACACCAAGAGTAGCAAATCGAACTAACGTGAATCGCCCTAGAGTCACCGGCGCTACGATCCTTTCCAACCGCTGACCACCTGTGGTTTAGGTAAGAGGAATAGCATAGATGAGGTTCATGAATCCTAGTGCAGGGAACAAAGTTTAACCCAAAAACTTATACAAACATTATTAATAACTTGGTATGGTTGCTTATCCTAGCCTAAAAGCTCGCAACGATAATCGCACACTCAACAAACAAGGAAAACCAAATTAACCTAAACACACAATAATCTACCATATAAGAGGGTAACACTTATCTTAGACAGACGCGACTCACACATGAGTCTCAATGCTACGAAAAGCACCGGTTCTTCTAGCTTCTAGAACACTTCATCGATCCACTTTTCTTGAGTTCGACGATTCTCGTCTTCACGATCTTCGTGAATGGGCGACACCTAGCGCTTTCTCCTTAAGTGTGAAACAACGATAACTATTTGGAATAACTCGATAAGATCTTCATTTAAAACAACAGGAAAGATAGAAATTTTCAGAAGAAGAAAAGAATAGAAGAATAAGACAAGTCAAGAACTTATCATTCTTTCAAGTAAAATTTTCTTTAGAAAATAATTTTGAAGGTCCTAAAGAACGGCCAATCTATCTAGGGTCAAGACCTACAACAAGATGGCTCGATACCACCTCTGTCGGGACCCGAATGTGCAAATCCGACCCTCTCTGTCTCGTGACTAGTCCAGAATCACGCTTAGTGCACACAGCCTCAACATAGATGAATATCACAATCATACACAATGAATAATAAAAGTAACACAATTATAAAATATAAACTATTGAACGACCTTAAGGTCAACTTACACATATGAGGCCTTGACGGCTTCAACTCCAAATAAGTAGCAATGAACGAAGAACGTCGGTGAACCCCTTCAATATACCACGCATATCCGACAGGTTCGACTCCTAGATAATCGCCTTCTTGCGAATCTCCTTCTTCAAGACAAAGACTTCTCCTCAACTGGTGATGTTTTGTTAAAGCAAGGGTGAGTACACAACCATACTCAACAAGTCATGCATGTAATGCATTCTATTACTACATGCATGGCTTATTCCAAAGGAATGGTCAATGGTTCTTTTGCAATAAAGCAAATTTTCACAAATAATCATAGTAGATAGAAAAGCAAGAAACAAGTAATACCAATAATAACTTTCACAATCATTCTCAAGTGAAGCATTTTCATCCTTAACCAAGTTCCATATCACATTATCCACATTCCCAACCTCTTTTATCAAAATCTAACCCTTGATCAGAATCCCGAGCAATGCTCAATACCGTGAGCACGGCTATTCAATAGTTTTACACTCGCAGAGGTTATACACTTTACCCACAAGATATAATCAACTCACCACGTCACCGTGAAACGCCATACAAGAGTATGCGAATGAGCGATCATAACAAAGCCTTTCCAAAGATCCGCCTAAACCCAAGATCGCCGCTAAGGTTTCAACACCGAGGGATCGGTTACCACACCTGTGGCCCCCTCTTGCGCCATGTGAGTTCTCACCGCTTCCTCCTGCCCCACACCACCACGACAAGACCAAAGAATAGATTTCACAGTTTACTCAGCTAGGTCCATCCCATTCTAACTTGTGGTTGTATGAAAGACTCAGTCAAAGGCTTGCAAGGTTAAGTCCTTAGTTGACCGAGGCAAGACTAACCAAAAGTTCATCACATCAACATGTCATAATACCAAATGCGACCGTCCAATTGCCACTCTTGGCCCACCGGAAACAATCTAAAACCAAATGCAACCGCCCAATTGCCACTCTTGGCCCACCGAAACAATCTTGCCACTTGCCTCGCCTAAATCACTTTCCCACCCCATTTCCTTTACCTTGCACCACGTGCCATCATCAACTCAATAACACATGTCACATTCTCAAAAACACGCTCCATATCTCATTAAGTCAATATTAACTTTAATTTTTCAAAATCATGACAAATCTACGTAGAAGGCTAAGCACACTACATACGGCCTAATTAACCCATGTTGGCAAATTATTAATGTCCAACTATTAACCCACAATCTAGGGTGACAAATGAATCATGGCATACAAATAATAGAGACAAGGTGGCAATAACAAGTAGGTTGATTATCTAATCCTAGATTAATTGAAATCGCTTTATTTCAAACTAGCATGCAATAATTTCAAACTAAATAATTTTAAAAATGGGATCAATATGGTCAAAGCACAACTTGCTCGCCCTTGCAATTTTTATTATTCTTTACTCTTTATCTTTGATCCTTGATCCTCGATCTTCAATCTCGACTTGCTTGATTCTCACTCCTTCGAGCGACTTCCCAAGAACGCGCCTAACGATAAACAAACACAAATACAACAAAACTCAAAAGGCAAATCAAGTAAACTCCAAATTAAGAACTAATAGCATTGGGCACAACGACTTAGATGAAATTAGGAACTTGAATGGATTAGGTCGATGATTAGACAAAAGAGAACGGCTTTAAAAAATACATCAAGAGAAAGATTAATAATCGAAAGAAGGAATAATATCTCAAGAATATTTCTTCGGGTTATTATCTTGATTGATAGCCGATGTCATATGGACTCTCGATCTATAGACCGGTCCATAAATTACGTTAGTTCGCCATGAACTAAGCAGATGCTCAAGGTTGACTTTCGTTGACCGAATCAAGACATACCAACCAAGAGGAAGATAGACCGATAGACTAGGTCCGCACAAGAATATGTCATATGGCTAATGGTCTATCGACCAAGACCACGTAATGAATTATAGGTTAATGGCGATTAGATTTCAAGGATAAGACAGGACGGATGGGATCGACATCCACTATGGTTCGATCCGGAGGTTAGTCTTACATCGGGACGGAACTCGACAACGATGAGGCGTTATGACAGAATACGAGGCTGAACTCAACGTGATGGGCTAGATCACAATAAGGCGATAGAAAAGGTAAGGACATCACATTAGGGCTTTCACTTGCATGCACCCATGCGATGACAAATGATACGATGAGAGCAAAGCGTTAATCGGTGGAACGTTAACGATGAATATGAAGCGCTAATGTAACACTTATGAGATTACAAGGTGGCACCATCGGTACAATGGTAGGGCGGCGAGGTCATGACATGGCTCATGTTTGATTTGCGATCCGCGAGGTACTCACGCCATGACGCACGCAACGACAAATTGACCAAAGGTTAAGTTAGGGTTAGAGCAAACGATTCAAGGATGGATACACTTGGCATAGGGTAGAACGGTAGGGTTGGCTCGCGATTAAAGCTTATCAAGGATGGCGAACCAAACGCGAACCGATGCAAAGGACTAAACCGAAGACGACGGTAGATACTAGATTATGGCTTTGACGGCAACCGGAGATCAAATGAACTCCAAGGATGGCCAAAACAGTAGGGTATGGACCTACCGGACAGGTGACATGGTCACGACAATCCAAGATGGTTGGCGGCAAAGACGACGCCACGGCGACGGCGAAAGGCGGCGAACTAATAAAAAATTCGGAGGATGCAACAGCAAAGGGAAGTGTCCATCACGAGAACACGACGAGACGAACTCAACAATATAGGCGGATTTGGCGGCGACCCACCGGATTGATCACAAACCGCCGATGAACGGCTCTGAGCTAATAGATCAAACGGTCATAACTATTAAAGTACTGCATGAAACCTAACCAAATTTTACAGAGAGCTATCTGGGATCATTTGGCACAATATGACATGAACGGATCTGAGTTTTACCTTCGGATCAACGGGAACGCGACAAAGTTTCAGCCGCACCGCAACGCAAATCGATTGGAGAAAAAGAATTTTCTGTGCAAAATTCTGAATTCAAAACCATGGGTTAGGGTGAGCACCATGTAGGGGACATCAATAGGAGTGTACCATAAAAATTTGACAGCCAAACTCGCAAAAACGAGGGAGAACGGGCTCCGGCAAGATTTGATCTTTGGGTGGCCATAACTTTTGATCCAGTGGATGAAATTGCACCAAATTTGGATGGAAGATAGAGGGTACCATAGAGCATGCTGTGGAGAAGATGGATCTTGAAAAGAGTCAACGAGTTGACGAGGGACGCGCCTCAAAAATTCGGCCGATGTGCGGCGGCGTTTCGGAGGATGAGGGATGGATTTCTAGGGTTTGGGTGAGTTGATCTGAGGTGAGGACATGTGGGAGAGGTCATGGGAGGTCTACTAGGGTTTGGGGTGGCGGCTAGGTCAAGAAGAACCAAGAAAAACGCAAAAACCGGCTTCACAGGCATTTATACGAGCAGTTGGCGTGCGCTGCACCATTCGGGGTGACGTGGCGCATTCTGGTGCGTCGGATCGGAATCGGAGGGCTGTGGCGGCTCGGCGACGTGGCCGAACGAGGAGTCGACACATGGCAGCGCGAGAAGGAATTCTAGAAATTCATTTAATTCAAGAAAAATAGAAAAATTATCAGGAAAATTCCAAAAAATTCTATAAAATATTTTGAGACACTTTGAACCCAAATAAAATATTTTCAACAAAACTTTATATAAATTTTTCCAAATTTTAATTAATTCCATAAAGGACTTAATTCAAATTAATTCATTTGAGGCAATAAAAATACCAGAAAAATTCTAGAAAAATTCTAGAAAATATTTTGGGACATTTTGGAACCCAAATAAAATGTTTTCAGAAGAAATTTATTTTCTTTTGAAATATTTAATTACTTTAATTAAAAGGCTTAGTTTAAATTAATTTCGAATAATTCCTAATAAATTCCAAAAATTCTAAAAAAATACAAAGAAAATCCTAGAAGCACAAGGAACCCAAATAAAACTGAATTTAATTTAATTGAGGTTTATATTAGTCAATCTAAATTACTTTGACTTTAGAAAATTCAAGATTAAGCTTTAATTAAGCGAGAAAATTATTGCGAATTTGGGGAGCTAAGCTTCACAAAATATTTTTAAAAACCCTAATTTTGGGATGTTACAACCATGGAAGTTCTTACTGCTATGCCAAGTGCCCATTCAACGTGGGAGCTTTTTCACCAGCGCTGCCCCGCTTTGCTCGAGGTAGCTTCTTCTTTCCCTTTTCTGCCACGCCACGTGGGGGGAGCAACCTCTTTGCTGTCTCAAGCAGCTCCTGATGGTCCTGCGAGCACAACGAACGATCAGGGAAAGGAACCGATGGTGTACAAACTGAAGAACAGCTTGGGAGTGTTTACTCTGCTTTTCCGACGCAGAGATGTTTTTCGTGACAGAGCGCCGAGAGTATAGTCAGGCGCCTTTTCCCGAACATCTCATTCATCCTGGCGGCGACCCAGGATTCCTTCGACGCTACAAAGAAGTAAACCGTCAGGGGGGATCGAAGGTCGGATTCAAGCAAGTTCTCAGGGAAAGAAGATGCACCGAACGTACCCTCGCGGGTCATGTCGTCGCGCCCCTTGATCTCGTAGAACGGGTGCTCCCTCTTCCGAAGGGGGAAAACCCAGTTCCGCAAGAAGTCGCAGGCGATCGCCTGCCCGGTAAGGCCGCGCATGGCGCAGATGTGTATGGCGGCGATGGCCTCTTCGTCGACCTCCAGATCGTCTGCCTCAGGAGTCTCCTTCTTCCCGGTGATGGGGGTCCCGTCGAACGACAGCACGCCGGTCGAGCCCTTCTTCAGGTTGAACCACCGCTCGGTCCACGGACCAAGGGAATCCCGAGATTGGATCTTGGGGAAGGCCCATGGGATTCCCGTTCGCAGCCGGAAGTAAAGGCAGCCGACCACGGGATCCTTCCCAGAACGGAATGTATTGAAGAATCGAAAAAAGAGCGAGGGGGTGGGAAGGATTCCAAGGAACCCCTCGCATAAATTTGAGAAGATAGAAAGGAGGAGGACAGAATTGGGCACCAAGTTGATGAGCTCTATCCCGCAGTGGGCAAGGACTGCCGCCATGAAGTCACTCTCCGGTGTCCACAGTCAAGAGCGTAGTGTTTTGCAGTGCAGGCTCGCTGCCCCGGGTGTGGTTCGGTCTCGCCTGCCTAGCAACCGCCACATCGCTAGGTCAAGCAGCCCCAGGCTCTCGAGCTCCTTCATCCTCGCCAGCGACATGGTGCTTCTTCCGAGTTTAGCCATGGCGATCGCTTTCAAACTTGGTCGAGGGAAGGAGGGTCGCTCAGGCAGAAGGCTAGGAGTCAAGGAGCGCGTGGAAATCAGGAGTTCTTCAAAGGTCGCAGAAGGCTTAGGTTTATAGGCCCGGGTCGTCGTTGGTTTTGGGCTAAGGCGCCTCAAAAGGTGTGTGGTGGCGATTTGACAGGCGTAATTAAAGATCGGGCGGCGGTTTCAAGGTGTTGTAGGCACTCCCTCTGTCCGATCGGATTCGTACCAGCATCGTGAAGTCCAGGGGGCGCAGGTGTCTTGGAGCCGAAGTCTTTCCTGGTGATCTCCGCTCGACCTCGACCAAAGGTTTAAGAGGTCTGGAAGTCTGTTCCCAATGGCTGCAGGCTCGAGGCCGATCCAGGTGCCTTCCTTGACCTTGAGCCTGGGGGGCTAGTTGACGAGGACTGGGAAATTTCTAACAAGTCAACACACGATCAATGGGGTCCCCAAATGGGCAATCCAAATGAGGCCCTCGACCACGAACCGAGTGACGTTGATTCTCGTGACGACTCGAGCTTGGGCGACGGGTCCTGCTCTCCGCCCGACCTCGACCTTGGCTCGGGCGGCGTTTACTTGGCGGTTACCAAGACCGGTTCTCGAGTCAAGGCGACGTGGTGCCGATCGCGACGGTTGCAAAGATGTCTTCAATGCACGCCATGCACGCCTCTCGAATCTCTCGGCCGCTTCGCAACGGCTAGGAGGGGTATAAAGTCTCCAAGCGTAACGAGCGAGGGGACATCACAGACTAGCTATAGCCCAAGAGACATAACTGTAACGCTCAAGCTCGAGCTGTAATCCACTCCCGTACTCATGATTAGTGAATTCTCCGCCTCAGAGAAGATCGGACGAGTCAGTACTCTTGTGGGGCTCGAACCAATGTAATCTTGCCTCGCCGCTGACTCTCACCCGACCCACGCCCTCACCATTGTTGAGTGAAGCGCTCTCTGGGTCCCCATTCATACCGATCCCTTTTCACTTTTCCGGTCAAGCGATCCCGATCGCCGACATAATCGCTATTATTATTTATTGTATAGCATTATAGCTAATTTTTCTAGATTCCTACTTCTAGCCCGTAGATGCTTATTCTTGTTAGTTCGACAAAGTTATTGAGGACTCTCGATATTATTAGTTTTGTGCAATGTTGATACTATGGTATAGTCTTGCCGAGAGTAAAGCATCGATATAAGTTTTGTTTTAAAGTTTGTTTGTGTTGCCTTGAATCGCACATGAAGGTGCATGGAGCAGCTCTGTTAATTTCAAAGATGAGCAAGAAAGCTATATCTCGAGGCAAACCGCCTCGAAGTTAGATCTGCATTGGTGACAGTATCCATCATGAAAATGTTGGATCATCCGATGCTACACATTTGTTTGACTTAAAGTCGATTCTTTGCCCTCAAAGATATGGTCTCAACTCCATAAGCGCTTTTCTCTTTATGTAAATTGTGAAATCAATCAATACTTAGCTTTGTGACACACGCCTAGGCCTTGAGAGATAGGTTGTCTCTGCAAAGAACTGTGACGGCTTGTTGTTCAAATTCCTAAGTAGGGTCGTGGTGATATTTATAGCAATGACACCGCCTCGATGTAATCTATTGTGCTTTTATATGTTTCCTTTAGTTCTTCACCCTTTTCCCCAGCTTAGCCACAATAGCCCCTAGCTCAAGACAAATGGATTTTGTCACCGCTAAACTGTTATTATATGACCATTCTTTGTAGACACAAAGAGATAACAAGGAAGTACCACATAACTTTATAAACTTTTTTTTTGTTACTATACGATGCATCTATTACTCTGGACAAAAAGGCAATAATGAGGTTTAACAGTTGGCTTTGAGCTAATGGAGGTATGCATTCTTTATTCACCTTCCTTTTCACTTCGGTATTTTGAATTTAGATTCCTTACGGAGTGTTATATGCAATGCAGCTCACTTTTCGTCATATGTTGCCAAATTTCAACGAGTACTGGTGGGGTAACATTATCTTTGACGTATTGACTGCAATTGGTTTGGTGAGATTTTTATGTGGTTTTTAGTACTTTTTCTATATAAAATACCTCACTTTGGTTTGAAGTTTGAACTAAGTGCCTTTGTTTATCACATATTGAAATCAACATTTTGTTCCTTGGCTTTATTGCCTCATTTGCAACACAAGATACCGTATGAGGACCAAAGTCAGTGGTGTTTTGTATGGAATTGCACCTGCATGAACTGTATTTTAGATGCTCAAACATTGTTTGTTATTAAAATTTAGAGACCTGCTTCCACACATATTTCGCTTATTACCGTGATGCTTGGTATTCTATGATAGTCTTGTATTTGTTTATTATTTTGGCCTATATCATCTGTGGTATGTATATTTTGTTTTAGAACTGGAGTGATTGTGGCATAGTCTAGGCATTTACATTTACATACTAGGTTTCACCTCTTTTTGACTAGAGCAATTTTATCTGTGATTCGTATTTGGCTTGAGCCGCCGATCCAATATTATCAAGAAGGTATGTTAATTGGATGTTTAGGCAAATAAGCCGCCCAAAGAAAGCATGTAGGGGCATATATTCCTCTTTGAGAGAGCATGTTTTCTTCCAGCTTGTATATGGTATTTTAGGGTCATGGATTTATCGAGAAACCAACAAAATTTCTGTATGTCTTAGCTATTAAAATAATTGCTTTGCTCTTCTGGATTACTTTAAGTACATGCCCAAGCTTTTCTGTGCAAAAGCTCACATTATATCATTTACAGTGGGTTATCTGCAATGGCACTACTTAAATAATATTATTATCTTGGTGCACTGACCAACAACAAATTTGGTTTTCTAACGATTAATGAGGCATTTTTTGCTTGGTATAGGTGCTATCTTCTATCTGCTTTTGGGGTTTTACAGTAGTCTTTTGTAAGAACCTACGTATTTTGGTTTCAATGAAAGAAACCTGGGGTGATTCCTCTAGACATGAAGAAATAATTCTTGACATTCTTGTTGTGGTGTGCAGATCTTGCTGTATTGCTCGTGTGTTATCCATCATTTTAGCTATATGTAAAATTATAGGTTGATTTATATCTACTCATTCCTAGTTCGTTCTACACTAATCAAGTTCTGTGGAACATGAGACTCTTCCATGTCTGTTAGTTATTTACTAGTAGTAGTTACTCCAATTCTTTTTCTTACATGTCCTACTTTTCATGTCTACAAGCACGGAACATCTATGTAGTAGTAGTCATTTACTTTCTTCTGATGCTGCCAGTGTGTAATATTCAAAATTCTGTGAAATAATTGGTTCTTGGATGCCAAAAATCTTCGCAGGGGTGTCATGTGATCTCTTCAATGGCCCAACAAAGGATCAAAGATTAAGTGTTGGTGTGAGGGAAAAGGTGGATGGGAGAAAGCCTAAGGTGAGCTCTAGCCTCTTGGCCGGCCTCTTCCTTCGGCTTCTCAGCTGCTAGGATCACTGGCTTCTGGTACTCAGTGATGAGGACATCTTCCCTATTGACACAACCACGCCGAGTGATTCTTCTCATACACAACAAGTTTTACAAGGACCTACTACTCGTGCTCGAGCACGTCTACTCAATTATCAGGTGAATTCGTTCCTAAGTTTTTATACAAATGATTCACAGAATGGAATGCTATTTAATTCTTGTGATGATCTTATTGTCCTTAGGAACCAAGGAGAAGAACCTCCAAATGCCAAGCATAAAGCACGATCATCATATGCGCAAGTTGGACTTGGAATCAACAAATTCGCTGGTTCGGCCTCCGCGACAGCATCAACTTCAAACGACCATAACTTTTGATCTAGAAGGTTGTTTAGGGCCCATGAGGACTTTCCTGAAAGCTTTCGTCGTCCTCTTTCCAATGGATCCAGTCCTAGTGCCAAATTCATCCTGAAGCAACAGGAAATCGCAGAAGAGTGTCACGGGCCAGGAACTCCGAGTGCTGCGCCACCTTTTCTTTTTGGGCCCAAAGCCCATGTAACGCTAGGGCACCCCTTGTCGCCCCCATGGCGCTGACGCCCTAGCTGCTCCCTAGCCGCCACTTACATCTATATATTGCTTGCTACCGCCGCATTTTAGTTTTGGGTTTTGTTTATTTGATAGTTTAGCCATTGCTACTATTTTGAGTCTTCCAGACGTGCTCAACAACCGCTTAAGAAGCTCCTTGTTTCAGAACCCCACCTTATCAATCCTTCATCTTTATTTGCAATTTCAGATTGCCTTTACCTTTGTTCTTGCTTGTTCTTTAATTGCTAGCAGAATTGAACCTTGCGTTCTCAGTTGATCGTGCCACAGCAAGATCAATAACCCTCCTGAGTTGGTGTAGCGATTGCTAAGGCGCATCGTCGTCATACGGTATAGTCGGATCGTCAACATCGCCTCCACCAAATCGATCGTGTGTTTCTCATCGAAAGATCGGGACACCAAAGTGCTATCAGTTGGTATCAGAGCTAGGTCCCGAAACAAGAGGGTGAGAATGATAGTACCACCTTGCTTGTGGAGGGGAGAGAATACCACCTTAAAAGGGAGAGCAACCCTCCCCCCATCAAGCTAGTCTTTTGGGGGCCACATGGGACTCTTATGGCCTTGCTATGGCAGCCAAGGTGTGTATTCCCTCGTTGGGCCAAGGCCCACACCCTTGGGCTGGGCTTAGGCGATCCGCTCGCCGAGCGAGGCACGCGGCACCATACTGGTGAGCAAGAAGAGGCACGCTATGCACCGGGAGGGATGCATCAGCGATGGTGGCCACATTCCCTTGTTCTTATAAGAAGCAAGTTCAGAAAGATGGAAGATCATGAAGAAACTTCTAGTTAGCTCAACTAGTTTCCATGTGTTCTCTCTTTTGCCTTTTTGATGTTTTCATGCATCATCGATGATGGGGAAAAAGCAAGAATCTAGTTGCTCAGGCGCCACAAGAGACAAATTTTTAAACATTTTGGGAGTTTGTAGTGATAGGTAGCTTGTTCTCCTGTTTCTTTTAAACATATGGTTAGCAGCCCTCTTTATCTAATCATTTTTGTTGCATGTTGCTTTGATGTTTTTAGTTTGTCACTAGTTATGCTATGCATGTTTTATGAGTGATTGCGCCAGGGGAAAAATGCATGGTTGTACTTATTGACTAGTAGTTATCTTTTCTGGATGACGGTCTAGAAAAGATTTCGAAGTTGATGGCTTCTTAGAGTTCGCTTTAAGTAGATGTGAAATTTGGCCTGGTAAGAATGCATTTGTACTGAAATGTAATTTGGCCTGTGATGTAATTAGATGTGATATTTGTATTCTCCTTTGAAGAGATACATAGGCGCTTATAAGTGCCACGCCAGTAGAAACCCCTGCGATTTTAAACGCCATGAATAGAGGGATCCTCGGTGCTAGTAAACGCCATGAATAGGGGGAACCCCGGCACATATAAGCGCCATGACAGATGAAACTCCGGCGCTTGTAAACGCCATAAATAGAGAGAACTCCGGTACTTATAAACGCCATGAATACAGGGACCCGGCACTTATAAACGCCATGAATAGAGGGAACCCCGGCACTTATAAACGCCATGAATAGAGGGAAACCGGCACTTATAAACGCCATGAATAGAGGGAACCCGGCACTTATAAATGCCATGAATAGAGAGAACCCCGGCACTTATAAACGCCATGAATAGAGAGAACCCGGGCGCTTATAGGAGCCACGCTAGAGGAAACCCCGGCGCTTGTAAACGCCAAGGAAAACTTAATGCGGTGCCTATAAATGCCACCGTATGGTGGGAAATAATGACATATAGAAATGCCGTGGATAATTGTTACGCGCTAATTACTTTTCTCGACGCCATTTTTTTGACGCCATGTAAACGCCATCTAAAATCTTTTTAAGGCATTTATAAGGTTTTAAAGGCATTTATAGGCGTCATCAGAGGCTCTGACGTGTTGTAGTGATGGTAAGGAGCTTAACCAATGTTGGCATAGAGTCTTCTCAATTGTTAGTATCGTGAAAGGAACATTTACATTTTTTCCGTAAATCATCGCTTTTCTATTTGTATGATAATTTTTTCTAAATTTGTTTCTTTTCAATGCAATTACAAAAATAGCATCCTCTCTGATCACAAAAGCGCTGACAGATAATACATATCACTTACCGCGCTCCCGTACCGTGGCAAGAGGTACCACGCTACATGAGCTCGGAAAGAGTCCTACTGATGTGCCACAACTCAGCAAGAAATTCTCATTAATCATTCACTTAAAAAATTAATCACTTAATTAACACTTAATTAATCAGGACCTAATCCTACTAATCATTCACTTAAAAATTAATTACTTAATTAACCGCTTAATTAATCAAGGACCTAATCCTACTAAGGTATCTAAATACGGCTGGTCCTACCAAGGTCCTATGGTTCGGTAAGTCTCCTTCTAAGCTCCTGTGGCTCAATAGGTAGACATGTACCATCTGCTAGCACTTTCGGAGGCACAAAGGAGGCTATTTTTGCAATTGCATTCAGAAGAGGACAGATTTGAAAAAAAAATCAGCGCTAGAAAACTGATAAATTCTTTTTTCGTGGGAGCATTGTACTACCTTCATTCTTTTTTACTTGTCATTGTATACACTAGGTAGAATAGCATGCTACGCCGCGGAGTTTTTTGTTGCAAAAATGGTAGAAGGACCTAAATATAATTTTAAATCTTTCAGGCTTAAAGAACCGGCACCCGTGTCAAATTTCTGAAACCACCGGGTTTTTTTTCCAAAATGCCCGAACCTAAATGTAATTTTAAATCTTTCGAGTTTAAAGAACCAACGCCTGGGAGGACCTAAACGTAATTTTAAATCTTCTAGGTTTAAAGAACTAGCTCCTGTGTGAATTTTGTGGAATCACAGGGTTTTTCTTGCAAAATAACCGGTGGAAGGACCTGTTTGCAATTTCAGAATTCCCAAGGACTTTTTCACAAAAAGGGTACTTGGAGGCCTGGGAGCGCTCCAATTCTCCCAGGCATAAGGTATACTAGACATGTGGACGCGGCGCATGCCGCGCCGCGCCGCAACAGCCATAATGTGAAATCCGGGCCTTCCTGCGAAGGAAGGAATTCATATGCTTTTTAAAAATATGTTCGCGATGAATCGTATAATTTTCGTTGAACGTGTTGTATTTTCAGGAAATTTATGGAACTCAGGGATAAATTTTACGTAATCCTAAAAAGATCTCGGGACCTATTTTTTCCCTGGGTGGTGTTTCTGGGAAACCAGGGACTGACAATGAAGAAAGGGACCTAGAGGCAACCATAAAAATCTTCGGTGAAAAAAGTTTAGGCCAATATGTAATTTCAGCAAATTCCGTGCTGCCTTTTGTCTAGAACCACGCGTTGAAAACAAAGCTTGAAATTTCGGAGGCCTCCTTAAAAAAAAGTCTAATTTTTGAAAAAGTTTGGAGCCCGCGGATCTCCTAGGGAAAAAATAGCCAAAATCTTTTTTCTAAACCTCGGTTGCCCTTTCAACAAAAAAGCGAAATTTTAGGGCCCTTCCCGACAAAAAAACCCCTAAAATAGGCAAAAACAGGCTAACCTGTAATTTTTAAAAAGCTTGGATGCCTTTCGCAAAAAACTAGAAGCTTCTGCAATTTCTAAAAAGCTCGGGCGGCTTTCCACAAAAAAACACAACTTTGAAGGGCCTTCTTGTAAAAAATGAGGGGCTTCGGCGTAATTCACAAGAATCTCAGGGCCCTCCCGAAGAAAAAAAGCTCCACGCGGCGCCGCTCCACGTGTCGCGTGGGAAAAAAACGGGGCGGTGACACGAGTAGGGAGGATCGAACCCGCGTCACTAGCTCGGCAGCGAAGAAGCTTACCACCACGCCACTCGTTCGTTCGTGTTAACATGCGTAGACAAAATATATAAACCGGATACACTGCTTAATAGCGCGGGCGACATGGCTCAACGCATGACGCGCCTGCATTTAACGGCGGGCGTCTTGGCTCGATGTGCTCGATCAAGCGAAAGCGGCGTGGCGCCCACGTCACGCGAAGAACGACGTGGTATGCGCGAGCGAGCAGGAAAACTTCCACCTTTATATACGGTAGTATATTATTAATATGGCCTCTAATATATATCTTTGACTACTACTTTTTAATTATATTTTAGTAAAAGTAATTAACACTATAATAATATGAAAGTATTTTTTAACAAATATAGTGATAGAAGTTTCATAGGAAGGATCTAAATACTTTTATGTATAATAGTTATCAAAGTTTGAAAATACTTGCACGTATTTAAAACACATTAAAAAAGACCGTAATGTAACGAAGTATTAGCATAAATATAAAGTACCAGCCACATGGCTATTTATTACATCTCCTGGTCACATGACCAGAGTTCACAGCGGCGGAAACAAATAACAAAGAGGTAAAACCCAAAATACACCACAGGCGACAACTAGGGAGCGCTTAGTTATCCTGGCGATCTTCATCAAACTCCTCGGATAGAACTCATTGTCTTCAATCGCATCCTGGTAATTCTCGATGATAAAATTTTGTGTAGCATGTGAGTACAAACGTATTCCGCAAGTCTGGGAAAATGCAACATGTAGGGCTTTCCAAGGAAAGGCTTAATAGGGTTCTTTTGCACAAAGCCAAGTTTCATCAAACTATGCTTAATAATAATTTTCACAATGCGCATTTTAACAAATTATTTTAACAATTGAATTATTTAATATTCTAGCGAAGGTTCTATCCACCATCACTAGTATAAAGGCTCTATCCACCACATTTAAAAGATTAAGGTAAACCAACTCATGACTCCATCCGTCATGATCAAAATAGGTTCCATCTACCTGATTGGCTCAATCTGCTAAATAAACATCCGAGAGTTCCATCCACTCCCGAATCCCAAAATATTAGTTATTTTAAAAACCAAAACCAAGTCTACCAGTATGAAAGCATTCTTCGCTTTGCCCTTGACCTTAGGCACAGCTATTCGAATAGTTTTAACTCTACAGAGGTGTACAACTTTACCCACAAGACATGATCTTCTCTTAATGCCAAGCTATTAACACACTTCCTTTGGTGTGCCGGCTGAGAGATCATGATAAGGCCTTTACAATGTATACAACTAACCCGACCCACCCACTGAGGTTTCACCGCTGTTAGGGTTCCATCTACCCAAAGATGTAAGCCCCTCTTGCGCTGCAGGGAAATACGACTTGCCTCCATCTGCACCCACATTCCACCAATCTGGCGGGTCTAAGTTAGGTTTCTACAAATTATTCAAATGTGTCGCACTCCATTATAGACATGTGGTTGCAGTAATGCTTAGAATGGACAAATATAAGCGTCGGTTCTTAAATTGATTAGGCGGCTTTCACAAACCAGAACCAAGTGCTCCATCCGCACCCGTCCGACAAATCATTCCGCCTAATCTAAATCATTTTTATTTTATTTTTATTTTACAATCACCGCAGCAATCACCTTGCTACAGCCGATAAAACACATTTCAATAACATTTTAGAATTTATCCCACCATAGGCATTTTGATCAACATCAATCCTAAGCACAGTCTATCGTACTAAACAAGGATAATCACATAATACATGATTTTATGATTAAATCTTAAGGTTACAAAGGCATGGTAATCAAACAACAAGGATGTCATTTCGAAATTGGGCATAACTAACATCATATATTTTAACATCATCAGTTTATATAAATAGCAATGCATATGGTAAAACTTTTGTAAAACATTTGTAAATTATGGGATCAACGTGCGTCAAGGAGACGAGTTGCGACGCGCTGCACTGAGGATCATCTCCTCACGCCGACGATTTATTTATCGCCGACTACGCATAAAAGCGGTGCACCGAAATGAAAAAATAAAATAAACAGAAACTAAAAATTATAATAAAAATACTGGCAGATAGAGGATGAATTTAGATGAATTTAGCAATTGGAATCACTCGATTCGGAGTTACGACAGAGGAGAAACAATTGTTTGAATGTTGTCGGATTGGAAAAAATAGAAAATCCGAGAATATTCCTTTGGCATCTTTTCCTTTTCTCCATTTTTCCTGATTTTCTTGAGTCACTTCCATGCGGGTCCCACCTGTCATTGTGTAATGCTTTTCTCCAAAAGCTCTATAATGAGAGGATGGCAATGGAGGAGCAAATGGGAGAGAGGCCAAGGGAAGAGATGGGAGGCATTCCACGGCCAGTGGGCGGCTATGAGGCTGGGGGTGTAGGCTTGGATGCCTGGCACATGGCAGTGGCACATGGCGATGGCGGCGAGAGGCGGGAGTGGCGAGATGTGGTGGAGGTGATGGACACGACGGTCGTCGGCGTGGAGGGGACAAGGCACGCGGCGACGATTCCGTGAAGTCAAAAACAGCCGACGGCACGACGGTCAAAACCACTCTAAAATGCGAAATTTCTAAACTAAGGTGAGCACGGATAGCTAGCATCAAGGGGAGTCTATGGTGCAAGGAATTGAATTGATTCGTACCCAAACGAAGAAATCGATTTAACGAAGCGGAGCGGCGGCCACCCAGCGACGAACAAACTTGAAATTCGGGGGTCAAACTGCAACGAAAATCAAATCCGATTAAATGGTTGTGTTCATGGAGCAAGGGGCATAAAGTGACGCGGTTGGTTTACCTAGAAACTCACCGGAGCAAAAGATGGCTCACGCGGTGTCTTTGGAGTGCGCCGGGCGTCGGGTTTTCTCGAGTTTTGGGAAGGGAAACGGCACTGGACCGACGGGGCAAGGTGAGCATGGGATAGAGGGCACCGAGACGACGATTTGAGAAGTGGAAACTCATCGTTTCGTGGAGAAACGGCCGAGTTATTGATGTTTGAGTGCATTTCGATTTCTACTCAATTAATCCAATTCCGACGGGTTAAAGGATGAATGGTCATGGGGAATGGGTTCTCCTTGTCTCCCTCCTCGCAACGGATCCAGCCATGCATGATTTGGAGGAGTTATGAGAGATTTATGATGATTTGAATTTGGAAAGCCATGGAAGGAAAAAGAAACGTATTCTCTGGAAGTGGCTGGCTGGAGGTGGAAGGAGCATGAACAGTGATGTCATGTGTCACCTTCTCATTGGTTAATGAATAGTGTTTTAACAAAAGCGCGTGAGATAAAATAGATAACAAGATCTAAAAATACCGGAAAAGATTCTAAAAATCCTAAAGAATAAAATGGAACCCAATAAAATTGGTTTCACTATTTTTGGATGAACTTTAGAATTTAGATTATTTCGGGACGAAAATAATGGATTTGATGAAAGCACGAGAGATAAAATACCAGAGAGCTTCTATAAATCTTGGAAAAATTTCTAAAATCATTTTAGAATATTTGGAACCTAATTCAATGGATTTTGAGATTTTTGGAGCATTTTGGAACTCGGATAAAATTTCGATTAAGAACCGAAATTGGGAATTTTGACTTTGCAGACGGTAAAGGATTGAACTTTAATTTCGGAAGGATATAGATGCCAAGTTAATTAGAACACCGAGAAAAAAATAAATTTTAAAATTAATTAATTTTAAATTAGCTTTAGGCAAAAGACCGAAATTAGGGATGTTACATCTTTTTTTAAAAAAAGTTGGCAGGGGCTCTGCTATTCTCCATAGAATGAGAAAAAATAAAGTGCTTCCATACAGGCAGGCTGAAAGCCTTAAGACAGCAAACCTAATTAGCTAGCAAAAACAGCTGAACAACAGCAAATTAACCAACAGAAACAGAGGGCCGCAGCGATTGCTCTTGAACCTAGTGAGCTCGACGTAGCTGATTAATGTCTTCTTATGACATCCCTACCACCTCGACGTAGTTTTACTATAGTCACCGAGCAAATTTATATCAAACTATGCCGCAAAATTGGTAGTTAGGTTAATGATCACTGATCAGTTCAGCAGGCGGTAGCGCAGAAAAATATGAGCCTAGTATAAGGTTAGTTGGAGTCATGAATGAACGATCGACCGGATTACCCAAACCAACAAAAACTCATTTGCTCACAAGATCTTTTGAGTTCACAGATTCATAATTTTTTTTTTAATAAAAGGTAGGAGCCCTGCCATGCATTAAAGATAAAAAGTCAAGAATAATAGATAGTTAACATAGGAAAAATAAGAGCAGTCACAAAAATTTATATCGCTTACTCTGGCTCAAACAGCGAGCCCTCCGTTATGACACTAGGAAATCAACATCACCGATACGAGAACCCCATAGAAAAGTGGTCCGAGAGTGCCCTGGTTGGCCTCCTAGCTTGTGCGGCATCACCAGACGTTCATGTTTCGGAAGCGCCATACAGGATTCATAAAATTTCATATAGCAAAAATCCAACATTCTGGGTCTCACTGCTGAGAAAAAAGAACAAATTGTTTTATGTACAAATCGACAGCTAATAGATAACTCCTTCCTTCCCTGCTGGTGAAACTGCTCATTTTGTCAGCTCAACTTGTCTTCTGTTCTTCTACTCTATCAAAAGCAGACCAGCTTGTTCTTGGTTCATCTGATACTTGGCTTGCGGTATCTCGACCTTGTAAGGTCTGCTCAAGAGGGGGGGAAGAACCTATTGAGGTTGAATGGTAAAGTGTAGAACTCTTCATTCCTGCTGTCTCCTCGGAATGTCCGGAAACGTGCCCACCATGGCATTCCTCGGTCCCTCGCCGCATCTCTGACATCGAGTGTGTTGTCAAGGAGCACTGCCACAATGAGGGCAACGGTGGGCGGGGACGAGAAGATGGTGTTGATGTAATCATTGAACTGCAGCAAAGAACAGTAATACAATTTAAATTCAGATTTACCAAACAGAATTAGTTGTATCACGTATTTTTGCCATCAATTGACTTAGTGTTACTGTATTGTCTAGAATTAGAATTTTTTGTTAGATGTTCATTTCAAATTCAAACTGATATGCCTGAGAGCAAAGTTACGAACCCATCCAGCCTTTGTGTGTGCCGGGCCATGTTGAGCACTCATGGTATACCGAGAGAAGTACTCTGGTATAGATAAGCCAAGAAAGAGTGAGACACCAACAACAAAGAGGTTGCGCATTGAGTTCATGTTGGTGAACTGCAAAAAGGAGAGCCCCACAGCAGCTGAAGACAACAAATGAGTAAAATTAGTCGTACAACTCAAAATGTAGAAAATTTATAAAAAAATAATAATCTTTCACTTTGGCTGTTGGGATGCTTACCGACGATGCCAAACATAACACAGTATATGGCAGCGAATATTGTAATAGGAATGGATGCAAAAAGTGCTCCAAATTTTCCTACAACCATGACAAGTTCAACAATCTTAAAAATCCAACACAAATTGTGTTACTGGCTAGGTGAGAAATGTTACCAAGAACGGAGAAGAAGATCATGAAACCAGCAGAAATCTGTATCACTCTCCTGCTACCAACCCTTGTTGATCCAAGAAGGCCAACATTTTCCCTGCATTGCAGCAAAACATTCAGCATAGCATTAGGCATGCACCACAGAACAATCTTACAATGGAACTCAGCGTATCAATAAGCAGATGCACTCACACAGAAACAGTAGAGCCAGTCCCAGTGCCAAATAGCCCATCTAGTAGGGTACCAATTCCCTGAATTGTTCACATTTTTTAGCAGAAAACGAGAAAGTGTTACTCAGTTGATCATTAACAGAATTATGCATCCTAAAGATTCGCATTTCTCTTCAGCAAATATTTAACTTTGGTTATTGAAAAGTTTGGGAACCTGCAATTAATTTCACTGACAGTTCCTAGTTTACATTCATGAATTATGAGAAGAATATGTGCTGGAGTTTAGATACTGAAAGAACTCTATGAAAGGTTAGGACAATATCACTAACCAGCCATCCAATGCCTCTACTCAGGACATATGCTGGTGGGGGTGTCGCACTTGCCAACCTAGCAGCAGCCTTGAATGCTCCCGTTGTCTGCAGCACTCAAATATTGTCAACCAAATCAGATAGACAAAAAAAGCCAAAATATTGATGATGAACAGAGAAAACATGTCTTTGGTAAGTATGTCATGGTACCTCTATTAGTGACACCACAACTGCAGCCATCATACCAAATGCATGGTCTGCACTGAATGTCGGTGCACCCCATTGCAATGGGAAAGGAATGCTTATCCTTGTGGGAGTGAAAATATAAAGTGAGATATGTAAAATATGGAAATAAAAATGAATAAGTGATGCCAGTCTACAAACCATAGTGACGATGAGATGAGGTTGGCATGGTCCGTGCGGCAATTGACCTGTGTGAGAAGTGCGGTGTGCTTGTATGCACCACTTGCTGTGAGAATGTGGGCATATACCCAGACAAGAGCGATGCACATCAGCAGTGAGAACCTCTCCAAAATTGGAATATGCCGGACATGTACATGCTTGAGATATTGGGAAAGGCCAACAAATAGGATAAGCATTGGAAGGCCAATCTCCACACATCTCCCAACCTGACAAAATGTCATTCCTGGATTAGCTGAGGAACTCAGTAAAGCGCAACATAAATGTCATTCCAAGATAAAAAAAATGCAAGTAACAAAGGATGAAAATCATATCAAGTATAGATGAATAATTAAATCATTTATTTACAGTTTCAATAAATTGAATCCTTTTAAGTGCACAGACAAACCCAACTACATGAACAGAGTTTTCAGTGACATTAAGCGTTCCTCCAGAAGTAATTACAATCTCTCAAATCAGAAGCAAATGTTTTGGTACTAAACTACATGCAACATACAACTGGAGATAATCAAATCAAGATTGTTTATTGGTGAGTGTTTATAATCAGAAAAGATATATGTTTAAAATAAGCTATTTGATAGCGACAGGCCATTATTATTGTCTAATTAGCAAGGTAGGAAAGGCAGCTCAGAAAATGTTTATAAATGGTAAGATAGAAATAAGATTTTCTGGGAGAACATTCTTCGGTATGATGAGCACCAAATATCAACGGGACTGGCATTGTTGTATACAGAACAAAAGTAAGGACACTAGAGCTTTTACCACTGGGAATCCTCTCCCAAAAGGCCAAGCCCCACCAATGCAACCACAGGAACCATCCCAAGTGGGCTAAAGAACCTGCAACATGCACATCAAACTATTATGTTCTTATTCTTATCGTCGATCTGAAGGTAGAAACCATGTCTCATCACTTTTTGGGTACTTTGCCCTCCCTTTGATTAACATGTTAGCATATTACACTTTTTCTAAAGTGATCCCCACTATTCAAACTGACAGACACATAAAGTGGATGGATAACCAAAGGGCCCAGTCTAATATTGTTAAGAATCAACAAAAAATGATCCATATATTGACCATGTGGCCCACTATATCAACACATGTCAACATGTCATGCTTGTTCAAGAAATATGATTAAAGATTCTGCTCAGATAATCTTAATACCTAGTCAGATTCCGTAGGAGTCAAGAAAATAATTGTTTACACTAAATTTGGACAAATAAAATTATTATACATCAACTAAAGCAGATAGGGAGAGTTACATGTACCTGGAGCATATTGCCCACAACTGGCTATAACCAAGAATTATTTGAATGCTTGAGGAGACTATCAAGGACCCCTGTATGGCTCTCATTGTCTGCAAGAATCTCTGCAAATAGACCAAAAGAGAAACATGGAGTAAATAACATGAAAATTTGCAGTAGCACAATGGCCCTAATGATATTGCCCTATTCCATTTGTCATGATTCTTTTTTGCAAGATACAACAATGTAGTAAGATTATTGCGTACTTACAGTATGGCCATCAGCTATTTGTGCGAGGGAGGGGTCTTGGATTATGGAGAGGATTGGGACGACAAATGCGTATGAGCCGCCAATGATGGTAGGAAGGCGAGTGCCAAATAGTGTTTGGAGCAGTGTCTTTATCCCAGTCACAAATAACAGTGTTTGAACCACTCTGGCCTTGTCATGCTTTGGTAACAAAGCAAACAACATTTTTACAGTCAAAATAGATTCTACCACTGAAGCATCAATCAAATTTCTTGAAACAAGAAATGGAGCAACTTCTAGTTATGTTCCCTTAACATTTGAGAATCGAGATGGCAAAAGGGTAAAACAAGTGATAACAAATTTTCTCTCTTGCAAAGAGTTTGTAATTAATCTATCTTCAGATTTAGAAGCTTGAATTCTACCAACTCAACCAATGGGTCAACTAAATAAATAAGGAGGAAATTCTTACATTATTTCCACCCATAAGAGGAACCAACATTGTGGGAATCATCACAGCAGTGCCCAGGGACAGTATGTAATGCTGAAACCCCAAAGCAATTGCCTCTCCTGCAACATCCACAAACATTCAGAATTAGCAAAACACAAACAAATGGATCAAACATAGAAAAAAATTTGGAAATATTTTCACTTCAGTGCAGTGTGGAACATACCCCACGAAGGATTAGAGTCTATGCAGTACTCAAACCCCTGAAGCTGATCCATGGGTGGATGATGGACCATCTCCTCAGGCTTCACCTCAGCCATTTCTTAACCACGCTCTTCTTTGTTCAGGATGATCAAATTGTTGCAAAGATCAAGAACAAGAAGGGGGAAGGTACAAGCTTCCTTCCCTTGGTTGATTAACAGGGGCAAAAGCAGCAAAGTTGCTAGCTTTATTGGTCTAGAGCATTAGACAACTCAAGAATTTTCCTTTTGCTGAACAAGGACTAAAGCAAGAGCAATATGGAAACTTTATGAGTCAGAAGAGTAAAGGAGATGAAGAAATGCTATTAAGGTCCCGAGGATGCGAACCTGAATCCCTCTAGCAATCTGCAAAAATAAAAGCAATGATCATGAGTTCTCAAACATGGGGAAAGATGCAAGCGTCGTCCTCTCTTAGATGGGGGAACAAATGTCACTTGCCGCAATGGAGGTCTGCAAGAATTCAGCGAGGACGACGAAAGCAAACAAAGGAGGCTCTGCTGATGCGCTTTAGTGATGTAGGATATATCATGGAAAAAGGATGCTGTGGGCAAAAAAGAAAAAAGATCAAAAGAGGCAGCCATAAAAAGGTGTAGAGCGAGTGCGAGAGATGAGTGGGCAACTGTACTCATGTCTCTCCCTTCTCTCTCCTGAAGAAACAACGGGTTCTCTCTCTGTCTCTAGGTAATGCAGGGATTAACCATCATGTCGACACCTGAGGGTCACTGACGTGGGGACCGATGTGGTTATCGGCTGTCATTTGTAACAATGCAATCTGAGCTTTTGCTGCAGAGGGATCAGAAACGGCTGTGGGAATTGGCCCGTTGGGAGGTTTCTGTGACGAAAACGCCCTCGGCTCAGAAGGCAACAAGGAGAAGGGGTTTAATGAGGGGCGCTTCGAAGTGCGTGCGCAGTAATTTTGGTGGTTGGAAGCCTTGAAGGAATGTAGGGTTTGTCGCTCTGTATTTATATTCTCGGTCTGACCTTATCTTCAGAGAATCTTCACAATCTGATAATGATTTTGTTTGGTCATACAGTTTTATTTGGCACAATCTGATCTTGATTTTGTTTGGTCATACAGTTTTATTTGGTTTGTTAATGCCGTTCGAAACATAAAAATATTCTCTCCGTTCAATAATATAAGTTACTTTTTGTTGAAAATACCGTCCCGTAGTATAAATTTATTAAAAGAACTGAGATATAGCATTGCAATATTTTTACGTTACACCCTGGTTTGATGCGTGAGATCGATAAAAATGTAAGTCTCGTGATACGAGTGCCAAACATCGGGTGTCCTTTGTAACAGAAAAGTTCCTCAAAGGTTAAAGAGTAAGTTTTATAGGATTGTTATTAGACCTACGATATTATATGTAGTGGAGTGTTAGATGACGAAAAGACAACATGTATAGAAGATGAGTGCAGCAGATATACGGATGCTGCGATGGATCTATGGTCATACAAAGTGAGACCGAATACACAACAATGATGTCGATGTTCATGAAACGGGGTCTCTAGATCAAGCTTATGAAAAAAAAATGATTACGAGCCTCTACGATCAAAGATTATGAAAAGAGGGACAAAGGATTGCTTTTTATTAGCTAAGTGGTTTAATAGAGTACAGAGTTTGTGAATCTATCAGATGCTATTCAATGCTAATGCTTTTCTACAATGTCCTTTGACGGTACAAATGGCATTTCTATTTATACAGAACGAAGAGGTGGCTGTTATATTTCAAAAGGTGTCTTCCCATTAAATGGTGCCTTCTCACCAAAATGTGACTTTCCATGGGAGGTGCGTTTTGGGATAACTTTTGAATAGTTATTTGTACCTGACAAGAAAAAACTATCTATGCGGTATCCACTTGTAGAGATAACTACCTGCCCCGATCTATTTTCATCTGGTCGGAGTGGTCCAAAGTAAGCCAATGGAGGACACATCAATAAACTGGTTAGAGCCATACCTGAGTAACTAGTAATGGGCCTCATTCTTTTTTGTGGGTTTTTTCTTATAAGTTGTTGACCCAACACAGAGTATGACCTTTAGCCGTCACATGTCCAAAATAGAGTATAACCTTTAATCCTCATTAGTTAGACCCCAAGGCTTGGGTGAAAAGAATTTTTTACCCAAGGTTTTTCATTTTCCTCATGGCGTTTTGTACCTATCATTTCACCAGTTTAATGTGTATAAAAAGATGATCTTTATGCTTTCTCGATAACTGAATCGATATCGATATAATTAATATATATATATATATATATATATATATATATATATATATATATATATATATATATAAAAGGAAGCCTTCCTTTATATGTATTATGCCTTACACTTTTTTGTTTTTGTTAGTTTATTTATACTTCTTTGTTTTTTGTTAGTTTTTTCACTGAGGATACTTGATTGAGGGTTGCAATATTTTGCGAGTCCCTTTAGACGGATCTAACTAGGGCACTTTGGATAAGCAGCCCTCTAGCCTGATCAGGCAGGCTTATGAGTTTATAAATAAATGCATTGAGGTAAGTACCAAGTAATTCCTTTAGTTACTTATTTATTAATTATTTGTGCTAACAATGAGTCTATCTTTAGATGCATGGTTGGAAGCGCGCTTGTGACCAATCTAAGGTCACAGCCATGCCCAATGTAGCCAAGAAGACGATGACCTCTCCTAGGGGTACCTCAAAGGTGGTAGACCTGACTTCCACCGCGTAGCCTACTACTGACCCAACTAGCACTAGTTGGGCCTTGGTTTCATTCAGTGCAGTGCACTTCAAGCGCATGCATGATTGGCCTTAGGCGCAAGAGACAAGGGCTAAAATGGCCAAACTTACTATGGGGACGTAGAAGGAGACCCCCTCAAAGGTGCAAAATAAGAAAAGATATGATAATTAGGATTATTATATAGACATTATCCCCTATTCCCTCATATCTAGGGCGTGGGTGATGAAATCAAGGAGGATGAAGATGCTTCTCTGTTCATCACAAGGAAGAAGAAGACCCCTGTCCTTGGTGTAGGGGTATCTAAAGCCCCCTGGGTGATAGCAGGTGCTCCTTGCAATTAAGGACACCCTGGTGTCCTATATTATTGACTCAGGACTATATTGTAGGTAATTTTCTTTTACCAACTTTTAGTTTGAGTAGATATTTTCAGAGACTAAGTATGATTTATTATTTTGTCTCAATCTGTAACAACCATCCTTTTTGGTATAGAATACCAAGAATGATGATCTATGTGCATACAGTACTAGTCCTATGATCAGTGGCTAATACGCACATTTACAACAATTGGGGAATCACATCCATACACAATATTATTAAAACAGAAACTATTTATACAATGTAGCCTTACAATTTAGAATATATTGCAACGGAAAGAAGTAAAAGTCTTGTAGTGTGCCCCATCCCTTAGGCAACTGATAAGGTATAATCTCTAGAAAGTCGTATCATCAAAATTCTCGTATCCTGTGATGAAATAGGTACCTTCTAGGCTTCGCTTTCCTCTCTATCTAAAATCACAAATTAAGCAAGATTGAGTACTTTCATACTCAGCAAAATTTAAGGTGCATTTGCAAAATAAAGTAATGCAGGCTATGTCAAAGGAGGCTTCTACAGTTTATTTGTAAAAAGCGAAATTAAATTTGAAAATCAAGTAGTAATTTACAAACGAAATTTGTAAAAGCGAGTATGATTGATATAAAAATAATAAGTATGTAAAGTATAAAGTAACAACTCACAGTCCTCCATGACATGAGCATCAGATCGTCCATTCCCAATACATGACATAACTCTAGTCCTTACCAACACATGGCACAACAGATGAAACTAATTCTTGCCAACACATGGTATAGTATTGAATCATTTAGAGGGTAAGCTTTTCAATACATTCTTTTTTGAAAATAATAAAATATCTAACTATATGATGACTTTACCAAGTGCCCTTGATTGTGGGCACGACTTTTCAAAAAGTTTTAACTTTGCAAAGGTGTACAGCTTTACCCACAAGATATGACCGACTCTTTGTGCAGATCATTAGTACATTTCCTTTGGTGTGCCGTAGAGTCATGACATAATCGTTACATTACATAGATCTAACTTTGCACTAGCCTGGTGATGACAAACCCATACTATAATGGCAGAAGATATTTGTACACACAGTATGACAAATAGTTTCACATCCCATCATCCCACTTCTCCCCATAATATGACATACATCGTTGTATTGGTATGCATTTACCCACACCTCTCTGTGGAAGCCCCTTACAAGAAATCAGTCCAGAAAAGCCTGTACATTTCTAGCCTTCTAATGTGCAAAGTTAAATCTAAGTAACTTAATAGATTAAGACCATCCCATATTAGCACTTATAGTTGTATGTGTTCTTTCCTGAAAACAATCCATAGCTCAGTCCTTAATTCGACCCGGACGATAAACTCCCCTACGCTACACATAAGTCCTATGCACATCCAGCTATTGCAAATAATCGTCCACATCAAAACCATAGTTTTATTTTAAGTTTTTATATTAAAATACCAGTAACCATCATCATGTCTCAATATTTCAAAGTTTTATCTAAATAATATATCCAACTTGTTCATCCCAAATCTAAAGCATGGCTAAGCATGATTATTAATCATCACATATACCCAAATTGAAATTATGTATTGTGTAAGCTTAATTCTAGGGTTATCAAGGTTCATAGCTTAATATTTATTAAGGAAGTTCCATGAAATAGGATTATAGCTACCAGTACCATAATATAGCAAATTTCTAGAAAATACACGCATTCATTATGGATTTGACAAAACAAAACAAAACAAAATTAAAACACTGGGATCAAAATGATCAAAGGGGGTGCTTGCTTTACTGATTCTTATCTTCGATGAAGTCGAGATCGTATTGGTGTTCTCGATGACAGTTTCTGAAATGTCGTAGTCTACACGTCGTTCAATGAGAAACATAGCAAATAATGAATAACAAGTTTTCAATAAAGGCAAAAAGAAATCAGATATAAAACCAAATTGAAATTTATTATAACCTTGGGCTGGTTTAGGGTTTTTTATGGTTTTACACATACTTGATTCACTTCTTGTCTTTTATTCATAATTGATTCTTAGTGGCATGTAAGCATGAATTAAGTCCTATTTCATCTTATGACATGAATCCTTAGTTTCTATAGTAGGCGCCCCGGCAGGAGCTCAGCATGCTCTTGGTCGGTGACTATGCAAGTGGAGGGAGGTAGAACCGAGCACAAAAATGGAACCCTGAGGTCACGACGGTGATGGGTGGTCTAGGTTGGAGCTCCGGTGATCGGCGGTGGCTGCACGGTGGCGAACATGGCTGATGGCATAAAGGCACCGTGGTGGCAACTACTCTGCGAAGGAACACTCAAATTGGATGAGGGGTTTTGTTTGTAGGTTAGTGGTAATGCTTCATGTATAAGCAATTGGATAATGGTTTGCTAATTGAGGAGCTAGGCTTGGAATAGAGGATTTCGGCCATGGTTGAATTGGAGGTGGCTTGGTTGAAATTGGCACTTGTTTTTGGAACTAGGGAGGTTGATGACCAAGTTAGGGAGCTCATGGAGGCTTGGGGTTGCTTAAATAGGCAAGCTTGAGGTGTGAACTTGAGGCTATGAATGGCGGCCAAATTTCTTGGTTTTTGGAGCTTTTTGCATGTCATGGATGATTGTGACACCTTCCTTTGGCTCTATATGACACTTCCAAGTAAGTTTGGGAGAGCCCATGTGCTTGGTTGCATTGAAATCAAGCTTAATTTGACCAAAAATAGAGCCATGGGGTAGCTGGCTATGTGTTTGGCATGCGGAAGAAGAACCTTCTGACGTGTGGGCCCAAGTGTAAGTGAAGCAAGAGAAGGCAACTAGATTTTCTCCCCTGGGACAACACATGTTCTCTTCATTAATTGACCAATCAATTCGTGCCCCAATTTTTTAAAATGTTTTAGTATTAATATTAGATAATTTCTGTTATATATTAAAATTTTCAAGTTGAAATATTGTGTATAAAAATTCCTATAATTCTGACAAGCTATATTGTTCTTTTTCATCTTGTCTATTTTTCATTTATTTGAGGATATAAACATTGTCAAGGATTTTAGCAATTTTTTAGGGAGATTTTTTATGGTCTAAGTGTTTTTGTTTAAAAATTTAAGGTTGAAATATTGCATATTTATTTTCTAATAAATCTGACATTACAATTTCTAGATTTTTCTAGTTTTCTATTTTAGAATTTTAAAAGATCATAAATATGAGTACTAATTTTTGGTATTTGTACTATAGATTGAAATTACTCGATGAAGGTATAGTAAAAATTCCAGATCAGTATAATCTTTGTAGATTTTTACAAAAATATGACAATCTACTATTTTTAGTCAAATTCCATTAATCCTCATTTCTTCACATTCATTAGTATGTTCATATTGCCTTTGACTACAGAAAAATAGTTCTAGAGATTTCTTATATTTTAATATAATTTTTGTAGATATTTTTTGATGTGTTTTTACTTTATTACACTTACCTTTTACTAATTCATTACAAAAGACTTTTCTTTAGAGCAAAAACCCAAGCAAAACCAATAATGCCATAAAATTCAAAATTAAGCACATTCAAAATTTAGAATTTCCATTTTCATTTCCTTTGAATTTTTGGAATGTTACATAGTCCCCAGGCTACTACCCCTAGTCCTTCTACGGATCAGGGTACAATTACTTAAGCGGATCCTGAGGTCAATCCATTGGTCGAATTAGTAGCGACCAATTTAGAACAAGTCTTAGTACCAACTAAAGAGGCTACCCAAGATTACCCGATCAGTGTGCAAGTGGTCCCAACCAATATAGAGGGTGAAAATCCCTCAATTGCTATTGAAGGGTCATTGGTCGAAGGATCTCCATCTACCACGGAGGAGGTCAGTGCTCCTCCTGAGGTGACGACGAAGGTGGTCGGGATAACCATCGGCTTAGAAGAGGTCTCTAATGCTGTGGAGACTTCAACTGAAGGCATCCCTGCCATGACAGGGGGGTGCTGGTTACTCTGACTAGTGAAGTCGAAGTGGTGGAAGTGGTCACAACAAATACCACAATCGTCGATACTAGTACCAAGGCGGTTTTGCCACTGGTATCTTCTTCTGGTGCTTCCAACCAGGAAAGGAACTTCAAGCAAGTTTTTGAATGCTTGCAACCTAAGGTAATAATCTTTTATTCTCTCTTTAAGTTTAAGAAAAAGAAGAATTTTGATTCATTTTGATGCGAACGGTGGCCCGATCTCCCGACAGGTAGTACTAATTTGATTGGTGGAGAACTCGATGTTGACGATCTAGCTTCCAATCAAAATGGATTCGAACCCTACAATCGCTACACCACAGCTCTGTTGGTTATCAACCACACTCAAACACGGTTGACGCCAATAAGGCTTATCCCTGCATGCGAATCGAGAACACAAGTAAGAACGTAGAAAATACAATATAAAATTATGAATAATATTAAGCACATGGGTTGGGGTTCCACAAACCGATGTACGATGAAAAACTGATAAAGTGTCTAGTTGTAATCTAAGCAAAACCCATCTATTCTAGCGACAGCTCCTGAATATATATGAGGATGAAGACAAGGGAGGCGGCCAAGGGGATGGTTGTGCAACCCTAGGTTGTACAAGGCCTTTGGGCCCAAGTGGAGGTGTCGTAGCACCCCGCAGATTCTGTTTGTCATATAGTTTTAATAATTCTTGTTGATCCAGAAGGAGTTTGAATGTGAAACCACTTCCGTTGGAAAGCTCTCGTCGTGGGCTTGTACGTAGAGTCCAAGAACGCCTCAATCAGACTTCGTATGACCCAGATATGGTTATTTTATGTTGGACTGCTCCTGGGCCGAACTAGACTCATGAATGAATTGGACTTGATCTCGGACTAGTCTTGGAGTGTAAGAAGTTGTTGGGCCCTTGTCTTGGCTTGAGGTAGAAATATGGCTTGCTAGACGGCATGGTCACATCACATTTGCTCTTTGCTTTTTAAGCATTTGCAAGAATTATATAACCTACTCAATCAACAAGCCAAGACTTTGGCCAAGGCCAAAGTTGAAAAAATAAAAAGTTATGTTATCAGCAAATTCCTCGTTTTGTTTTGTCATAAAAGATTTCCTCTAATAGTTCTGTTTGGAAACATATTAGAAGAGAAAATAAAGGTGCTAGAGAAATAGCTCTTGGTGGCTAAAAATACCAACAAGGGCTACCAATTTGATCTTGTCAAGGCCAAGGACAAGTATCAATTCCTTGAGAAAAAGAACTTCAGGCTTTATGAGGCCTTCAAGAAAAACAAGGCTAGAATTCAATGGATCTCCGAGGAGAATAAGGCTATTCTTCAAGCAAAAGAGGTTGAAATAATAGGTATGTATCTATTCCCGACCTGTTTAGTTTGTTTTTGAAAGAAGTAGATAGTAGTTTTTATTCTTTTTAAACCTTTATAGAGTTACAAAAAGAAATAAAGGTCAAAAAATCTCAGCACTCCAAAAGAAGAAATGAAGAAAAAAATCTAAGAAGTTGAGGGAGAAAATGCAAGAAGAGAGGCAAAAATGAAAGAGCAATTAAAACTCTTCTCTCAACATATGGCCAAGATTCAGTGGGTTAGTAAATGCACACTAAATTTTATTTTCAAACAGTTGAAGAAAATTACAATTGAGTTGAAAAAACTAGTACCCAGCCTGCAATTGGCCACTCAAGAGGAAATAAATAGAAAAACATGCAGAAGTGCAATCTACCGTTGAACTCTATATGAAAAATGTAAAATTTTCATATAAGTGAATGTATTGAGAATAAATCAAAGATCTCTTTTATGTTATATTTGTCTTGTTACTTGTTTGCTTTTATATTTTTCTAAATATATCACTAGCCCCCGACTGTTTATATGCGGATTAGCATCGTGATCGGAATACAAACAGTAATGGAGTAATGACCTGATTCTCTATCACTTTGTACTTAGTATTAACTGGCAGTAGATTAGAGACAAGGTCAGTCTAATGAGTTTCAATGTAGTAAGTACTGGCTTACATGACAAGGCTTTATCAGAAGTTACATATCTCACAATTCGACCAGCAACTTCGTACTTTGTATAGGGGGTATGGTCAAAAGATAATATTGTGATTTCTCAGAACTTGAGTAGAACAAAAAACAATTTATTCATAACATAAGAGAGATATGAATGTAAACTAAAAAAGAAATAAGATGTTTACATATAAAACCTACAAAGATGTTGAATGTTATGTACATTTGACAGAACTTCTCCGTCTTCCAATATCGAGTCAAATAGAACATGATCGGGTGACAGATACCACAGTAAAGGTACTTTCCGTTTGGAAGATAACTTATTTAAGTTAGACTGATTCTGAATGTGTCTTAGAATAGGTCTCCCACATTAAGTGTTCGTAGTTGAACTCTTTTGTTGTAGTATCATCTCAAGCCTTGTAAATAAGCTACCAACTTGATAAGTGCTCAAGCATATTTTTCTTCTAGGATATTGATGTCACCTTCGCATTGATTTCTTGGTCAACCAATTCATAAAGAGTGGTCAGTGTAGAACACAAGTGAATTTCACTAGGTAATACAGTCTCTACTCCATAAGCCAATTGAAATGGTGTTCCCCTGTTGCTTTACTGGTCATCATGCATATGACCCAAAGCACTGAGTAGAGGTCATCTACCTAAGCCCCAAGCATGTCTTAAGATGATCAAACACTCATTTTTTCATACCTTGTATGATTTAGCCATGGCACGTTCAATTGCTCTATTGCTTTTAGAATGAGCAACCAAAGTGTAACAAATTTTTGTGCCTATTTCATCACAATAATCTGGAAACATACCACTTACAATCTATGATCCATTATCAGTAATCAGCCGACTAGGAACTCCAAATCTAGTGACTATATTTTTCACAAAGAATACTTTTTCCTACTTGTGCCATAATTGAAACTACAGGCTCAATCTCAATCCATTTTGTGAATGTATCAATTGCAACAGACATAAACTTAAATCTATTGGTTGCTTTTAGGAGATGACCTACTATATCAATGCCCCATATCAAAAATAGCTATGACAATGGTATGGTCTACAAGTGATTAGGAAGTTGATGTACCTGTCGAGTGTGAAATTGACATTGTTCATAGGTTTTTACAATTTGCATAGCATCTTGTAAAACAGTGGGCTAATAAAAACCTTGTCGGAATACTTTCCCGACCAGTTTTCTGTATGAAGCGTGTGCTCCACATAAACCCCATGTATTTCATGAAGCAATGTTTTCCCGTATTCTTGGGATATGTATCGGATTAGAACACCATGTGTTCCCTTTCTATATAGAGAATTGTCGAGTAGTTTGTGCATTCATACCTTTCGAATTAATCTATTTTTTTTGTGAACATCCTCAGGCAGTGTCTCATGTTCTAGATGGGCTTTAAATGGTTTAGCCTCATTTATATCCTACTCAAGGGCTCTGATCTCTTTACTGGTCAGGACTTTTACATAGAGGTATCTATAGAAGGTTTAGATAGATAGTCCCTCCTGTGATAAATAGTTACCGTTTTAGACATTGATACGTTCTCCAAAACACAATTTTAATCACTAATTTTTATTATAATATATTAATAAACCCAATAAAATTATAATATTATGAAAGTAATTTTTGAGACAAATATACATATATAATTTTCATGTATCCAATTTAAATATTTAAAAAGATATGGACAGTCAAAGTTTCGAAAGTTATGTGACCGGAAGGAGTATTCAAGAAACACACCTATTAGAATATGTGATCATAAGGATCCTAGTTTTGTTAAATGGTCCACTAAGAGGTTATCTTTTTGCTGTTTATATTGGACTTCAAAATCACTGAAGTTTTTTTTTCCAATTTCCTCACTTCATCCAGGAAGTGAGCCATTACCTCATTGGACGTCCCATATTTCTTGCTAATCTGGTTTACGACTAATTGTGAATTGCCTTTGGCTAAAAGCCGATAGACTCCAATAGATTTTGCTGTTCGAAGTCCAGCTAGAAGAACTTTATACTCCGTTACATTATTGGTAGAAGAGAATTGTATTTGGATTACGTATTGTAGCTGGTCGCCCTGAGGCATGATCAGTACTATTCTAGTTCTCGAGAGCCATCAAAATATAATGTCTAGTGGTTGGCATCAGTGGAACCCTGCTCTGTAGAGGGCTCACTATTAGTCTATTCAATGATAAATATACTAGAATTTATGACTTAATTGTTAGTCAGACAACAAAAATGGATGTCAAATGATCTAAATTCTATTGCCCACTTAGCAATATGACCAGTTGCTTTTTGGTTATGGAGTATATTACCTAAGGTAAAAGGTGAGGGTGCTATAATCCAATGAGAATGGAAATAATGTCTCAATTTGCTTGAAGCTCTTAGTAGGGCATAAAGTAGTTTCTTAACCTGAGGGTATCTCTCCTTAGGTCCATGTATAAAACCTCTCTTCCGTAATAGATAGGTTTTTGAACTGTTTCTCATTGTATAACCAGTACAACACTAACCAAATTATTTATAGCTGCTAAGTAAACTAACAAGGGTTCCCCAAGGTTGGGTGAGACCAGTGTGGGTGGGCTTTGTAAATAAGTTTTAATGTCTTTGAAGGCTTTATCTGCTTTATTTGACTAGTAGAACTTATCATATTTTCTTATTACCTTAAAGAAAGGTAACCCACGTTCTCCTGATCTTAAGATCAAGCGACTGAGAGAAGTCATCTGGCTAGTTAAACTTTGAACCTCCTTCACAGAATAGGGGGTTTAAAGATTCAATGACTCGGATCTTCTCAGGATGTATTTTGATACCTCCAGAACAAACAAGGAAACCAAGTAATTTTCTAGAATAAACTCCAAATAGACACTTTCTAGATTTAACTTAATCTTATGTTTATTAAAATTATCAAAGGTTTTAGCCAGGTCTGACAAATGATTAGAGCTTTTCTTGCTATTTACAACGAGATCATCAACATAAACCTCAAGATTTTGCCCTATTTAACTAATGAAAGTCTTCTACATAAAGCGCTGGCATGTGACTCTAGCGTTTTTCAGCCCAAATGGCATCTTCTTGTAGTAGGAGACACCAAATAGGGTTATGGAGGAAGTCTTCTCTTCATCTTCTCTTGCCATATTGATTTGATGATAACCTGAGTATGCATCTAGGAACTCATCAATTCACAACCTACTGTTGAGTGCCAACTGATCGATTTGGGTAAAGGAATATCATCTTTTGGACAAGCGATATTTAAACTAGTAAAGTCGACACATATGCGCCACTTACCATTTGCTTTGTTAAGTATGACAGGGTTTGTAAGCTAATCTAGATGACTAACTTTGCAAATGAAACCAACCTCTAAAAGTTTGTCTAACTCTTGTCAGATGGCTTCTTGTGTATCAAGAGTGAATTGTCGTAGCTTCTATTTCACTAGCTGTATGTTAGGTCGTATGGCAAACCTGTGCTCTATTGCCTCCCTTGGGACCTAAGCATGTTGGATGATTTCCAAGCAAACACATATGCGTTAGCCCAGAGGAAGGTAACAAGCGCCTTTTCTATTTGGCATCTATTTTTGACCCTATCTGAAGAGTTTTTAACTGGTCGATGGGGTCTATGGGGACTTATTTGATTTACTTGTTAGGCTGAGGATTTGCATTCAGCTTCTCCGTCTTGCTAGGCTTTTTAGCCTTGCAAGGCTTATCTGCATTATTAGTATCTCATAATGATAACTGATCGTCAATTTGAGGTAATTTTTTATCGCAATTTATTGCTGTAGCTTGATTACCTTGTACATTGATTATGCCTTTGGGACCAAGTATTTTCATGCTTTGGTAGTCATGATGGGTAGCTACCATAAATTTAGTTAGTGAAGGTCTACCCAAAATGGCATAATAAGCTGATTTGAAATCAATAATCTCGAAAGAGATTAGTTCTGTTATGAAATTATTGGCATCTTCAAAAGTGATAGGTAGTACAATCTACCTTATTGGAGTCACCGATGGACCAGATACAATTCCAAAGAATGGGTTTGTCACATGTCAGATCTTAGAATAAGGTATATGCATCTCATCCAAGGTATGAATAAAAAGTAAATCCAAAGAACTTTCTCCATCCACCAAAACTCTTCCTACTTTGTAATTACTAATTGTAGAAGAAACTACAATGGTAGCTTATGAGGGATAAACATATCTTTTGGGCAGTTGTTTCTATTGAAGGTGATTGCAACATCTGACTACTTTAGAAAATCTATCTTACCTAGATGTGTGTTGATATTGTTGACTTCCCTCCAAGAAGATTTAAACTACCTTTTTGAAGCATACACAGATGATCCTCCGAAGATAACGTTGACATGACTGTCAGCCTTCTGATAGCCCATATCTTCATCACCATCCGTGTTCCTATTTCTTCGACCTTATGGTAAGGTTGGCATAGGCTCCTTACCAGAGTAAAACTCCTCCATGCACCTCTACCAAGCAGGACAGTTACGCAAATAATGTCCTGGTGCATTGTGCAAAGGACACTAGTGTCTGTTGCCACTGGTTGCACCAGAGTTTTTGGAAGTGGACTAGTCGTCCTATTGACTAGGCTTTCTCTTCTAAGTAGTTTTTCCCTTGGAGTATGCAGGTCATTTTAAGACACCCGCAATATCTCTTTGAACAATTTTCACCTACGATATCTCTTTGAACAATTTTCTTATTCTTTTTTATTCATCCCCTTATGGTACTCGAGCTTGATGGTCTTTTTGGACTTTTTATCCTTAGACTTCTCTAGACCTGGTTGTGGCATCGTATGGCCTTTGTTGACCATATGATTCCATTCGATGGCCTCATATGCATCCGAGTACTGATCTACCATATCGAACAGTTCTGACATGGTGGTGGGTGGATGAATGTTAAGATCTTCCATGAAGCATTTGTAATGCACATCCTGTTTCAACACACTGATAACAGAGTCATTAGATATATTAGGAATGGTATTGTGGACCTCTACAAACATCTTAATAAACTGACGTAAATTTCCACTAGAGGTCTGACGAAGACGATGCAGGTTGTCTGCTTTCCCTAGCTTGACATAACAACTTTTGAAGTTGTTTAAAATTGCATGGCATAAATTTTCCTAACTAAAAATAAATCCCTTGGGCTGATTAAATAGCCAAGTTCATGTGGATCCTTTAAGAACAATAGGAAGATAGTTTCCTATTATCTTCTCATCGCCACTGGCAGCTTTAATGTTAGTGGTATATATTTGCAGGAATTCTGACGGATTCTGGGTTCCATCAAAAGTCTCCAGATGACCTGGCTTGAATTTCTCAGGCCAAGCAATGTATTTAAGCCCCACAAAAAAGCTTTACATCCTGTGTAACGTCCAAACATGTTCACACATTAGGAACCTATTCTATATTTTCAGGAGAACGAGGCCATTGCCGACCATGGTTAGTATTTTCACCTAGGGTAAGTCTGTCAAAGACGCTTGTCCATTGTGATTTATTCCTCTACTGGTGGTTGGTGCCTTGTTGGCTCGACCAGATGAAGAGTACTCTACACGAGAATCAAACTGACACCTTATGGACAGGGACATGCTTTATACTTCTACAACAACTTCTTACAAATCAGTGGCTAAGGATCTAATGATTGTTGCATTGAGCTCATTATTCCCTTCCGTAGGTTGATTTAGAATCATGCTAGTTAATATGCAGATTCTATCTATAGGGGCTCCCTCATGTGAACTACTAAGAACTAAGCTTAGGTCCCTAACTGTCGCCCTCAGGACTTACGGTATTACTAGAAAGATGTGTCAAGGATGACCCCTTGAGGGATCCAATCTTTGTGACATCTCCGATTGACTACTGTAGTACTAGTGTCTCGCCTCTTCCACAACATTTTTCTAGAACAAATTGTTCATGTTGCTCCTAGGTGACTTTTTCTACCCTTTCATGAGCTTCGCGTTTTTCGTGTTCGGCATGCTGCTTATCTATCTCAATCATGACCGCACAAGTGTGAAACCTAGAGTGAACAAAAGGGGTGAGCACTCTGTCTTCATCTGAGGATGGGGTGTAATCGAGGATTCAGAGATAATCTTTTGAAGATGGGCTATCCAGAATGTTATCATCATCTTGAAAAGCGTGATCATCATCAACTTTCATGGGATATGTGCCATGGACATCTGCCTCTGTAACTGGGGTAAGAATGGGATTGTGCCCACCTTTTGATTTCACAAGAAGTGGCACTTCCAATGCAACCTCACCCTATTTTGCCTGGGCCATTGACAATTTTTCTTCAGTAACATATTCAAAATAGAAATTGCCCTCCTCCGTGGCAAAGTCGTCAACGTCGAGATCGGCGTAGTTGAAGAGGTGGAATGAGTTTTCTTCATCCATTGCTGAGGGCAATTATTGGACATTCCTTTCACGATCTTGATCACTAGATGCCCTTCTTCTAGCACCAACTGTCGATGTTTAAGACATAGGATTTTTAAATCGAGCTTATGAGTGAAAATAGTTGCGAGCCTCTATGGTTAAAGATTACGAAAAAGGGGACAAAGGATTGCTTCTTATTAGCCAAGTGGCTTAACAGAGTACAGAGTTTATGAATCTATCAGATGCTATTCAATGCTAATGCTTTTCTTTGAAGTCCTTTGACTGTACAAAGGACATTCCTATTTATACATAATGAGGAGGCCACAATTATACTTCAAAAGGTGTCTTCCGTCAAATGGTGTCTTCTTGTCAAAAGATTTCTCTTCATGGGAGGTGCCTTTTCAAAATAACTTTCGAGTAGTTATTTGTAGCTGTCAAGAAAAAAACTATCCATACGGCGGTATCCACATGAATAGATAACTACCTGCCCTAGCCAGTTTTCATCTAGTCAAGGCGGGTGAATCACTAGTCAGGGTGGTCTAGTATAAGCCAATGGAGGACACATTAATAAACTGGTCGGAGCCGTAACCGTGTAACTGATTGTGGCCTCATTCTTCTTTGTGGGCTTTTTCTTATAAAGTTTCAGGTCCAAAATAGAGTATGGCCTTTAATCATAGTCAGATGATATACATGATAGGGTTGAGGTAGCACCAATTTGAAGAATAGCTTGTCTAAAATCATCTGAGATAGTTTAGACATCTCCAACAGTGGCCTACTGAAGTACCAGTGCATAGTGAAATTTTAAGTCATCATAAAAGCAGAGGTCAACTGAGACTGACGTAACGTAGGAAGAAAAAGTTAAAAGAGACTTGCAAGATTGGAATGTTCCCAAAGATTTTTCGTTGAATAGGTGTGTATGGAAGTTAGTGATTCTCGTACCGGAAGCATGACCCAAGATCGAAGGTTTAGGGATTTTGTTGACTTTGATTTGGTTTTTTTTCCTAGCCTACCCTAATATATTTGGGACAAAAGGATTGATTATTGTTGTTGTATACATTGGTTTGATGCTGAGAAAGTAAAGGAGCAATTGTACAATGGCATTCAATAGGGTATATATGGTCAAATAATATTAGCTTTTATTAAATTTTGTGCTTTGCTTGGTCGGTGTTTTTTCTGTAGTAATATGAGTTCTGAGTTGATGCGGGAAGTCCTCATGTGGTAATAGACGAATTAATAGTTTTCTTCTCTACGTATGGTCTGTGCATGTTGAGTTTTTTTTTCCAGCTCTATGCACAACCATGCAGTGCTGACACATAAAAGACTTTGGGAAAGCACACTATCAAATGGTTACTTGGTTAATTGCAGAGCAAGAACCGCCGACACTACTGCGAGAATCCTTTTTGAGTTTTGATTGCTTATTCAGTGCTGATTAGGCACCAAAATAAAAAAAATAAATATATCGTCAAATACGATCAGAAAGCAAAGAGAGCAGTTCAATAAAGAAAGAAAGCAAGGGGAGAGTAGATTCTTACAGAGAAAAGAGGTAACGTCAATGGCGCTGAAAGTAGATTCCCGGACAGAAATGATATAAAGATGGAATAAAAGGTTTCGTAGATCATCACCATGATAAGGGCAGGCTTGTTTCTACGTATAGTTGATGAGAACCTTTGCTGTCCAAATTCCAAGCAGTCGTCTGTATGGATGCTTCGGTTTCTTCATCGGTTCACTTTGCTGGCCGAAAGCTTGGTAGATATGTTGACCCAACCATAGCTGCCAGCAAACAAATAAAAAAATGATTTAAGAAATTGCATGTCCTGCTAAGTGAAATAATCAGACAAACTTTTTTTTTTAAATTTTGGCTAGAAGCTCTAGCATTCATTATAAAAGAAACAGAACAGCCGCCTAGCTACAATCGCAACACACCCCCTTACACACACGCACTCACCCCACGCGAAAGCACTCGGCGCATGAGCACTCGGGCAAGCCGAAGCTTCGAACCCGGGTGGCCAACGCGCACACTGCGCCACTTAGCCACTGATAGGGATGGCAATCGGGTGCGTACCTTCGGGTACCACCGCCTTAAATCCAAACCCAAACCCGAACAAAGTTCCATCTACCTAAACCCACTAAGCTTTGCGGGTACAGATCTGTACCTATGCTCAAACCCAATGGGTACCCACAGGCACAGATCTGTGCGCAAGCACCGAAGGTCAAAGGCGGAGAGGTGGGGGCGCCATGGCCGCCGCATGCTCCTCCCCCCTCGCAGACGCCGGAGGCCATGGTTTGGTCCGCCGGAATACTAGACCTCGGGGTAAGCGCGAGGAGCAGTGCGTTTCGGGTGAGTAGGGGTCACCTCTCTTTTTATCTCCTTCTCACATCTCCTTTCTCTCTCTTCTTTTAGGCACTATACGCGCCGGACCGGAGGGAGCCGATGGGAGGAGTCAGCGGTGAGGGGAGGAGCAGGCGTCGGCCGCCGAGGGAGGCAAAGGCGAGGGAGAGAGGCCGAAGCAATCAGGCGATGGGGGCAAGGGGAGGGAGGCGATGGGGGCGAGGGGAATCAGAGAGAAGCCGACTCAGCCGAGCAGTCAGTGAGTTTGTTTTTCTAATATACCTCTAAAAAGTAGGCTTACATGTCATAGGATACCCATTAGTACCCATGGGTACAAATTGACACATACACCTATTCTATGGACTTATCGCGTACCTAAACCCGTAAACCCATAGGTCTAAAGTGCTACCTGTACTCATTCTTATCAGATCGGTACCCACGGGTACCCAAATAAAACTGCCATCCCTAGCCACTAAGCCGAAGCTCAGTCCTCTAATCAGACAAACTTCAAGAAACCAAAGTGATGCAGCTAATCAAGATCAAGAATCCACAGAGTTGAAATCGAAGTTTCATGACCTAATTATCACTGAGATAGAACTTCCGGTGTACCGATTCACTCCTTCGAGCAAACACTTCGGTGAAGTTACGCTACACTTCGGTGAAGTTACGCTACGAGTGCCTGAAACATTTATGTACAGTTCGCTCTACTTTATAGCAGTGTACTTATCTTTTTTTTTTTTAAAGAATACAGCGGTGTACTCAGGAAGACCTAAATTCAATATTATACAGTGAATTGTTATGTCAACCCCTGCAACCATTCCAGTGGCGGAGAGAGGAAGAAATTATAGGTGAGGCAAACTTAAAATATATACATACCTGAATATAAATTTGTTGAGCTATACCTTACCTATGAGTCAAATTTATTGGGCTATGCAGTATATATACACCTGGGACTAAGAAGCCTTATAAATTGTAGGTGGGGCAGCAGACTAACCTACCATACTATTGGATCCGCCCGTGAACCATTCTATTTCATCGCTCTTTATTACTTAAAAAGTGTCTTATTACAGTAAACTAGCCATATGCCCGTGCGTTGCAACGGAAACTCAATTTGCGATAAAAAGTTTATTTGCAAAGAGCACTAATAGTGGCAAATGTGAGTAATTAAAGAGTAGTGTCAAAAGTGGGTAATTTTGATGAAATAGCACGGGCAAAGGTGGGTAATTAAAGAGCAGTGACAAAGGTGGGTAATTTTGATTAAGTGACGCGGGCAAAAATGGGTAATTAAAAAGTAGTGGCAGAGGTGGGTAATTTTGATGAAGTGACGTGGAAAGAAACTCTCACTTTATATAGTAGAGATTTTTAGGCTCTAACCTTTCTTATCGAGTTAAAGCTTACAGTCGGTCTGTTTGGAAGCCGTGACTTTTCTCAAAAACTGTTTTTTTTAGCTTTTGAGGTTGAAAAGTGGCTATCACTTTTTATAAGAGACCATTTGATAAATAGCTAATTTTCCTCAGCAATAAGCTGCAAAAGCAGATCTCTAGCCTAGCTTTCAGCTTTTGGGTTTTACTAATTATATATAACTTGTAATTTATGCCAAAAACCGCTTAAAAGCTGAGCTGTTTGAAAGATTTACTAGCTTTTCAGAAATTGAAGTTGACTTAGATCCCGAAATAGACTCTAAGAATGCTCCAATTTCCATGCATGCCACGCTACAGCAGAAACCGTTCTTAGCTAATGTAGCAATGGTTATACCCATCACTACAAATGCTAGAGACGGTTTTAGCAGCCGTCTCACAAGCATTGCCAATTTGCCATTGCCCCAGCCACAAAAAGTTGGGACACGGTTTTGATAACCGTGTATTTCCAATGAAGTTGCTAGACATGTAAAAGACCCTTTATAGTTTGAATTAGGACCGTCTCTAAAAAGAAATAAAAATAATAAGATCAAACAAGTTAGGTAGGCACGGTTTAGCCCGTCTCTATGTCCTAATTGGAAGGAGTCTTAAGGACAGTTTATGCTTGTTTTGACATGGTTACACCTGTCGCTTCTCTATGAGATCATATTAATAGTTTTGCTCTTAGAAACAGTTTATATTTCTTTATAGACATGGTTACATCCGTCTCGTCTCTATGAAATCATATTTAGACCTATATATAGAAAGAGTCTCTAGCCCTTATTATATTTTGATTTTGTGCAGTTTATATTCATACGTACATCAATCTCCCAGCCATAGTATCAATATATCAACACCAAAATAAATTGCCATCCCACGACATCAACAAGATCTATACCACTTAGAAGATTGAATTAGCAAATAAACAATACACTGACACTGTTCTCAGTGACAATACCAAAAACAAATTTTCTAGCGATAACCAAACAGTAAGTTCAATAGTTCAATAAAGATACTAACTCCAACAAATGTAACATATCTACTGCAATATCTAGCTTAGCATGATGCAACTGCCAATGTATAATTTGTCTGTTCTTCACTTGAAGGTTGAGGTGACTCTCTAGAAATCGAGGGTCAATTGTTACGTGGTGATTGACTTGCCCCTCACCAATCTAGAAATGCAAGATAAAATATGTTAGTTGCAGCCTTATTGCTAGATATGTAAATTACTAGACATTTATAAGTTGTAGACCTCCGAAAAAGAGCTTATAAGGAATGGCGGTATCCAACACATCAAATCTTCCTCAGGATATTTCTCAGCAAGAAATAACACATAAAGATCATGTAACCCTTTATGTTACTGGAGCTAGTTCCTGGTTCATTACTTGTTGACAAATTAAAAATCTCTCATCATAGTAATTTGTTGGAGTGATTGTTGGAACTATTCCCCTGACTCTGCCACTGTGGTCCTTTCCAAATAGAGCTATCGTAGCCTCTTGGGTAGATCCTTGCCATCCACCCTTTTCTCAGCCAATTTCCGGGATACCTCATTCTACACATTAGCATAATTGCAAGATCTTAGTTAGAGAACACGTACAAACAATTGAAATATTAGAAAAGAGTGGATACCATTTTTTTCTTCGGTTGATGCATTGACGTATAGTTTTATGGCATTTATTAAAGAAAGTTGCTTAATCCACCTCCCCTCCAGTGGCATCTTCCTACAATTATATATTTCAAATGTATGAGGAAACAGATGCAAGAAGAAAAAAAACAAATAGTACCTGATGATTACAGGTTCTTTCCTCTTTCTAGCATAGCCTTTTCTCCCTAATGTGTGTGGATGCTTAATATTTTTCACGTTTTCTTGGTTCCTACTGCTGATTTCCTAATCATATGACATATTATCAATATGTATTGAGGTCAATGGCAAATAGATTTAGTCGCTTATTTATAAGTCCAAGAAAATACTACATTAGCTTCATCTGAGTACCAGTAGGAACTAGTGTAGCCTATTGAGATTCGTCAACAGTTCAGCAGTTATTTGTAGTACTCGCTCTATAGGCAAGTTAGGCTTATAAATTTTGTTCTTCAAATTCCCCTTGTATAGCCTCCATTTGTTATCTAATTGGTTGAGAAGCCAACCCTTAGCTCTTCCATCGGTTGCAAATTTTCTCTACTGCATTGAAAAACAAAGTCAATAGAGTCAATAACGATATCAACATCACCAATGTAATTAGTAACGCAATTTTTTAATTCTAAATTTATACCCCTACTTCCTTAATCATTTTGGGATGCTATATTTTTTGATAGACATCATCGTTCCATTTAAGAATGTTCAAAGGAGCTAGATGTGGCTTCTTAACAATTATTCCTAAGAAGGTTCCAAGAACACAGGCAGATTTAGAGATGTGCATTGAAATGGTCCGGTTTGACGACAATCTTAACACCTTCTGGAAGATTTTCAATGTTCTCCAATTTTGTCGGTCCTCTACATCTCATAATGAGACCGTCAGGATCTAAATAGAAGATATAGAAAAAAATTATATGCAAAAATGGTTAAGAGAATAATGATATATCTTGTAATTACAATACTCCTAGACATGGCTTAGCCAATCCCCCATATATATTCTGCTCTTGAATTTTGTTTAATGAATGAATATTTCTTGGCAACTCTAGGTCTTCTTGAATATTGTTGGATGAATGAATATATCTTGGCATCTCTAGGTCTACATTCCCAAAGCCATTCTCCACAAACTCTATGTTCTGCAGTCTCCGTGCTCTTGATGCCATACGTTGCACTAAGAATGAAAATTCATAAATGTTTAGACATTAAAGTTATAAGTAACAAGGCAGCCGACATGTATCAATGAAATATAACAAAATCAAAATAGATATATCTCCAATGAATCCTTCGGAATATACTAGGATAAAACGCAGATCACTGAATTGGATAAGTTGCTATAACTTTTAAGTAGTTCAGATGCATTTATATGATAGGGATTTCTTGAGTTCCGGAGGACATGTTTGATATGCCTAAAACAAAAACGATTGCCAGAATAACAGTGACTTTTCAATTATCTCATAACAAGGATGCTAGCACAACTTGTTTCAACATAATCTATGTATCTTTAAATAATTCCACCTGAGTAAGTTTATATGAATAGCAAAATTAAATTTAATAGATCAGAAACTTTTTATGACTACACTCTATATACCACACTTGAGATATTGCACATCCACGTCTCCCCCAACTGCTACCAGATCAAAATAATATCTCTGTAATCAGCTAACTTGAGATGCCCAAAACCACAGAAGCTATGTGCCATTTTCCCTGGGATATGATGCAATACGATCCAGGGCAGAATGAGATGCCAATGTATCACCGGTGTACATAGCACAGTGATCAAACACTAAAACAACTTGTACTCTATACAATGTAAACCTTTCTTTTGGATCCTCCTTAAAAGATAGTTTGAATACTAGAGAAATGCTCTTGCAAAAAGGAATGACAGTGGAGCAATCAACATTTGTGCTTTGTCAACAACAAGTCAATGAGACTACTTATCCTGTATTATTTGCATGCAGTTTTAGTCAGAACTGCTGGGCCTCTTCGAACATGCAGGCCCTTTAGGCTACAACAGTTTTAGATAATATTTGTCACTTCAAGCAACAAATTACAGTTAAAGGATCAATGAGGATTATTATTCTACTATGCTGCTCTATTTGGACAACTCCAAATAAGAAAATATTTGAACAACAAACACAATATATCTACTGAATTTCTATTTTGTCAATGATACTTTAACATAATCTTAAGTGGAGTCTGCTTAAGTGAAGTTTGCGGTTTGCATGCCTACATTACAGCAGTGCCGCGAGAACTAGAGGTTCAGAACAAGCAAATCCTGATATGTTGTGATATACCTATCAAATTTGGTATGAATAAAAAAAATAAAGATTGGAATCACCCAGGTAATGTAATTCTGCAAAATTATCCTGAGACATTGCACGTCCACGTCTCCCCAAACTGATAGCAGACTAAAACATCCTCCCTGTGATCAGCTAAACTGAAGCGCTAAAATCCACGGAAGTTATGTGTCATTCACCTAGAATACGACTCAATATGATCCAAGACGGAATAAGATGTGACTGGTGCACACAGAACAATGATCGAACACTTGGTGTGCACTAACAAAACAAGTATCAAACAACATGGTGCGCACTAAAAATCATGACATATGAAGAGCAAACTAGAAAGCAGCACAGAGGGAGATCTTAACCTGGAGGTGAAGGAGAAGAATTATTGAAAGTGCGCTAATTCCCTGCACCTTGCGTTCCCTCTTCTTTTGTGGCGCCCCGAGTTCCCGAAACAACGGATAAAAAACTCGACACTCGACGGTGGAATTGCAGCGGCTATGGATGATCAGGAGGCGTAGGAGGATATCAACTCGACATTGGATGGAACTATACGAGGTGGAATTGAAGCGGCTATGGATGATCAGGAGTGGTGGAGTTCGAAGCGGGATATTGGGGAAGATGGGATGCGATTAGGACTCTCGTAGGATATGGAGCTCTGTTTCTTTACCGAGCCTTCTTTGTCTATAGCCTTTTTAGCTTATAATTATAATTTAAAGTTATCTTTTTAGCTTAAACAGTTTAAAAGCTAATGATTTTTATACATGATAGAGGAGGGTAATTTTATCTAACTTTAGTATTATTAGTCTAAAATCAACCATCACTAAGCTAAAAAAAGTCTCTCTCTAGTGGCTTTTGACTTTTAGTTATATGGAGACTTATGGCTTTTGAAAAGCGTAGATAAAAACTACTCGTTTGTTTAGGCTTTAATTTTTTGGTTTCTAAGCCGATGAAAAAGCCCAAACAAACAAGGCCTAAGGACTTTTAATTGTTTGTCTTTGACAGAGCCCAGAGGCCGGTACCGACTATAGATGACAGTTTTACCTATAGATTCGGATACCTGACCTAATAAGGACGGGCACGAATAACACTTGAGATCCGTAGGTTTTCAGGTTCGGGTACTCGATAAGATCATAGAATAGATGTAGATATTAATTTGTACCCATATATATTCTATGACATGCGAACCATAATTTTCAGGGATACAAATGAAATAACTTTCTCCGTTTCTCCGATTCTCCTACTGTCAGCCCGCCCCATCCCACGCTCCCTTTCCCCTCGGATATCCGATCAGATCGGCATCGGGCCATCAGAAGATCACAAGATCCCCATTCCATTCTCTAACCCTAACTGTGCCCAGCCTCCTACGCCTCCTGCGCTCGGCCGATCGCCGGCGCTGCAAACCCCAAATCCGTCATGCCTTAGCCGCCCTCCGCCCTCGGCTAGTCGCAGTCGGCTCGGCGCCTCGACGACTCATCTCCTCCAATCAACCAGTCCTCTTGCGCGGCGCGGTTGAGTCCAGCCGACCGCCGGAAGACGCAAGTCCACAGCCCCCCCTCCCCCATTCCCCCAGTGGCCGGCTCCCCTTACGCCTTGTCGCCGAAAGTGTAACCTCTTGCCTCCTCTCCCCTCTCCCACATACGACAACAGCCCTCCTCCAAGCTCAAAGCCTCAAAGGTAATGGTACATCTCCAAATCTCCCCCTTAGTGAAGAATAGAATTGTTGTTACCTCTTAGTTGAGCCTAGGATAGTGGTTTCAGTAAAGAGGTTTTGTTGCAGGGCACAAGCCACTCGTTGAAGGTAATCAAGTAATCAAGTGTAACTTTCTTAAATACTGTTTTGATCTGCATTTGGGAGCATTAGGGCCTTCGCAAGGGTGAGAAATTGTCTTTCCTGCATGAAGCAGTTGTTGAGAGTTGGTCGAGCAAAGATTTCACCTTTTCTTACGGTGTGAGTTAATTCTGCTATGACATTTTGCTTGATTAGCTGTACTCAGTACTCATTGTTCAATATTTGTGAGCTCACTGGTTCCTGTGAGAATCTGATTTTTCGAGGCATCTTGAAGAAAAATGCTCTTCAAACGGGTGGCACTATTTCGGGTTTTGGGTTCGGGTGGGCACCAGTCATACTCACCTGATTGCCATCCCTAATACTGGCTGACATGGACCATTTCATCGTTATAGTCTAGTGATGGCCAAATAGACCGTCCGACACGGCTAGCTAGCCGTGTCGTGCCTGCAATTGGCCGAGGCCACAGCCCGGTGGCTCTCGTGCTGTGCATGGGCACGTGTGGGCTGATAGGCCGTGTAGTGCCGTTGTCGGCCCTTTTGGCGCAAAAAGTTCAAAAAATTAGGAATTATTCGAAAAAAATAGAAGAATGTAAAAGTTTTAAAAAATATAGAAAATTTGAAAAAAAATATAGAACAATAAGAAAACTCAAAGGAACGTAGAAAAACTTTTTAAAAATCTAAATAAATTAGGAAAAGCTAAAAATATGAAATGAAATTTTTAAAGGAGATAAATAATTGGAATTATATAATGAGCTTTATTAATGTTTGGCTGTCTCGTTAAAAACTTTGCAAACTAAAAACTCAATATGAGAAAACCTTGGCAAAGAAAAAAGAGTATATCTTATAGCTCAGTGATACGGAAAAGAGTGAAGATTACAATTATTCTTTCTGATTATTTAGATAAATATTTTCAAACGCATATCTTATCCTAATATGGGAAGCACCGAAAATGTTTTCTTGTGCTCCTGCCACCACTACAAAATATTGAAGTCCTCTTCTTTGCTCTTGGTAGTTGACAGTGTCGTTGTTGAGATAAGCAGCTAGCTCTCCACCACTTGTGTTCTCACTTGACGTTGTTGTACTCGAACTCCTTGATGTAAAGCCACCTGCACCATATATCTTTCCCCACAGTTTTCTTCTTGCCTATTATGAGCACTCATAGAGGTCGCTACAGGCGAACTCCATCAAACTTCTGATCGTACTTAGTATAAACTTGAGATAAGTTAGCATGAACAATTAAGAAATAACTAGAATAATCTATGCTCACTGCATCATTTAGAAGTGAGAAAACATTACTAAATCCTTGAACTTTAGCTCTAGGATCTATAATAAATGTAAATGTATAGTTTAGTTTTCATAGCACAAATAGATTCACGCAAAACCCTATCATTTTCGTGGTTCCTTAAGTGAGTAGCAATTTCTAGAATATGATGGATAATTAAAGAAGAGGTTGAGTCATAAACTCTAGATAAAACAACAATAGAATCATAAAAAAGTTCCAAAAATGACAGCAAGTGTTCTACAATACCAATGTTTCCCTGTGAGTTGCGATTGACTATCTTGTCTATGGTGGGAATGAATTAAGTATCAAGTAAATAGAGTTTCATCTAACTGGCATATCTAAACTAAACTTACGTAGACATACATTCATTGCAATAGTTCTTATATGCTACTATTCATTGATTGGAATTATTTAAGATAGATATTACAATGCGAAATCTTTCCACATACGAGTCTCACCTCTTCAAACCATATTTAACTATTAAGATTAATAATATGGCAGACATGTAATAAGAAATTTTTGTCATACGTATTAAAAACAGAGTGAGAATGTCCATCATAGAATTATTTGCTACAACATTATCTAATGTTATTGCCAAAATTTAATCTATGAGGCCAAAATATTTCACAAAATTTACAATACAATAAGCAATATTATCACCATTTTGGGACGACAATTAATTTGGATTCTATAATTCTCTTCTCTAGTTACCAATCATTATTCACATAACAAGCAACTATACCAAGGTAATCCTCTTTAACCCTACCACTCCATATATTTGATGTCAAAAATACCAAAAAGTACAAGTATTAAAGTGCTCTTTTAGCTTACCACAATAATTATTATAATATTTAATCATATCTTTAGCTGTTGTCTATCTAGAAATTGCATAAAATCTAGGATTATGAATGGTCCTAATATAGCTTTCAAATGCTAGTGACTCACTAAAGTTTAAAGGTAGATCTTGAGAAGTGATTAAACAACAAAGAGATTCACGAGCTACCTCGAGATTGTAGTCCCAGTGATGTACCGTATCGTCAGGGTTGTGCTTCAGCTACATTTGTCTCGTAGCTACTCCCTTTTTTTCTATAGCTCTCAGCGTGTCTCTTCAAGTGCCCTATTCCACCTAAAAACTTCGCAATTAACTTATGCTTATAATATTTATAAATAGCATATCTGCTCTAAATGCTGTTTGATGTCTTGAATATCTGATCAAAATCTTCCTAGACTTTCGATATACTACATCTTGATCTTTTTACCTTGGTGCTTGTCGATGGAGTAGCACTTGTAGAGCCTAAGGATGGTACATGTATTGTGGCTTCTTGATCTTGGTAAGATGCAAGAAGGTACTTGGGTGAAATCCCAAAATCGGAAGGTTGGAAGGACAGAAAATCCTGGTTCTCCATGAAGAAAACTACAAGAAATAATTATGCTATTATTAATTTCATCTCATTGAAAATGTTAAGAACAGTGAAAAATTAAATCACTATTCTTGCCTCGATTTCTTGGCAGAAGTCGAAAGCCGGATTTCATATTTTTGGCAAAACTATTTTGAATTTTACCAAATTATCACCAAGAGCAAGAGAATTTTCACAAGAGAATACAAAGAAGAGATTGCAAGTTTGTTAGTAGGGAAATGAGAAGGGGGTGCTACCCTATTTATAGAATTTTTTTTGAGATTTTTCAAAACATTTTTGGATTATTGAGCCTCCAACGGTTACATATGGCTAGAATCTTTGAAATCTAAATAAACGGGCCAAAACAGATCTAAATGGGTCTTGCTATGCTGTCCTAAATTTGCCGAATGGGCCACAATGGCTAGATGGGCTTCAATGGCTAGATGGGCTTAAATAGGCATACTATACCGGCCGGGTTGGTACTGTGCATGCCATGCCGTGCCTGCATGGCGGACCGAAGCTATGGCCCAAGAACGTCCCGTCCTCTTGGGCCATGCCGACCTAGCCTATTTACTATTGGGTCGTGCCGTGTCTAGGCCATGCCCATAGTCCCATGCTGTAGGCCATCCTAGGTGGTATGGCCAATTTGGCCATCTCTATTATAGCTAGTAAAAGTAGCCATATGTATCGTATCGGTCTTTATACCAGTTAATATCGGTTGTTTGGTTCGATACTACCCATATCGGCTTTGATACCAGACAATACCGACCATACTGGCTTCGATACCATACAATACTAGTTATACTAGCAGAACTGATAAAATCTTATGTTTAATTATATGTTATATTTGATAGTACCATTACGTATTTGAAGTAATATTATAAGTATAATGTGCATATATTATTATAATTAAAGCCAAAATGATACATCTCGAAATGTAACATTCCAAGAGCCAAACCCATATAGCCTCTGGTATAGTATTGACAACATTGGTTCACATCCTAATTGCCCCAAAATATCTTTTCGATGATAATTTATTTTGTTGGGAACAATTCATTTAGCAGAGAAAATTTTCCCTTGCATCGATGGGCACCAATAGAAATCATTTTAGAGACAGGTTTTGATACCACGTCTCAAGAGCATTGTTAGAAATCTCAGCAAAATTTTGGAAATTTCCTTCGAGATGTCAAATTTCAACCGAGGATAGATTCAAAATCCTAGCTAGATAAAAATTTTAAAAAAATCAAACTGCTATAGTAATTTAAAAAATTTTGTCATGTTCCATGAAATTTTGTTGAAAAACTGAATTTTTGAGACATTTTATAATATCGGTAGAAACACTATCATATTTTTATAAAAGTTTACAAGCTTGATCAAGCTTTATAAAATTTATGGTACCATATTTCATAGTATGGGATCATAAAAAAAAATTTCAAAAGAATTGATCTTCATTTGTTATCTTTAAAAAACCAAAAATAGAATGAACATAACTTAGACAGTAGCACTGTGACAAATTTTGAAAATTCATAAGCTTGATCATCATTTGAAAATTTTATGGGAATACTATTGATGCTTCAAGACCATCTATAAAAATTTTCAAAATTTTCTAACATGGTTTGAAACTTTGAACTATTTTTCATTCGATTGAAATTATCTTGTCAGTCTTTCATTAGGATAGTAGCACTGTTTGAATTTTTGAAAATTCGTCAGGCTTGATCATCACCTAAAAATTTTATGAGAATATTATCGATGAGTCAGAACCATCCACCATTTTTTACATTGTATGACGGTGAAAAATATTATAAAAAATAATTGGACAACAACACCCACCGTGAGGCTCGAACTTAGGACCTGAGACTTAACAGCAACAACCTCTACCAAGTGAGCTAGCATTCATGAACACTAGAAGTCCACCTGGCTGCCATGGGATATGAGCTTAACGTGGAGGTGCATTTTTCACCATACGTGTACTACTACTCGTAGGTATGTCAACGTATAGTTGACCATGCTTTACATATTCATACTCCTTCTTTAATTACGCCTCTTGCAGGTGGTTCCGAATGAGTGGTGCATTGTAGCATCATTCATGCTTTGGCAGGTAGTTCCCTCATTTATTAACCACCTTTGCATGGTCATATATATAGTGAATATGCTCTTGTATGGACATATATGTGGTGTATATATAGTAAATTTTATTTCATGTCTATCATTTGTGATGATAGTATATATTGATTATTACCAATTGTAACCATCATAATCGGAATATCAATCGAAATGTTGTCGAAATTTATTACTTTACGATATTTTATGTTAAAATATTTAGTATGTTGCATTCAAATAGATAGAAAATGTAGATAAATGATTGTATGATTTTTTATATTTGTTTCCAATTTTTTCTATCATCAGGAGGCAATCTCACTCGGTCCAAAAATGCCAAAATTTTGGCAATTTTAGTTGAGATCTCAATTGTTTTCACAAAATTTCAAATTTTTGGGCCGGATTTGGGACATTAACTCTTAATAATGTCATCTAGTATGAAAATGTGTTGAAAAACCAAAATTTTGAGACTTTTGACAAAAATCACATAACCACTATCACATTTTAAAAAAATGCACAAGCTTAATCATGCTTTTAAAAATTTATGATAGCAACTTTTGCAGTCTAGAATGATAAAAAAAAATTCCAAAAGAATTTAATTTCATTTGCTATGTTTTGAAAAATTAAAAATAGAAGGAACATAAATGAGATAGTAACAATGTCAGAATTTTATAACTTTGCTCATATGTGATCATGATCCAAAATTTTTAGGAGAGCTTAAGAATTGACTCAGAACACTTATCTAAAATTTTAAAAAAATTTAAACCTTTTTTGGTTGTTCAGTCAAATCTATAGAAGCAATATATGTAGCATTGTAAATCTTTTATAAGAATAGTAGCACTGTCACAATTTTTGGAAATTAATCAGGCTTGATCATCGTATAAAAATTTATGGAAACATTATCGATGCTTCAATATCATCAAAAAAATTTGTAACATGGTTTGAACCATTTTTCATCGATTGAAATTTGCTAGTCAGCCTTTTATCAGGTCAGTTGCACCCTCTAAATTTTTGTAAATTAATCAGGCTTGATCATCATCTAAAAATTTTATTAGAACATTAATGATTCTTTAGGACCATTCAAAAAATTTTCAAATTTTTTTAACTTGGTTCGAATCATTTTTCATTCAGTTGAAATTTGTCGGTTAGCCTTTTATCATGACAGTAGCATTCTCCGTATTTTTGAAAATTTCTTAGGCTTGATCATCTTCTAATTATTTTATGGGAACATTATTAATGCATTAGGACTGTTCAAATAAATTTTCAAAAGTTTCTGATGTGGTTTGAATCATTTTTCATTCGGTTAAAATTTGTCAGTCACCCTTTTTTTAGGACAGTAGAACTGTAAAAAATTCTGAAAATGCCTCATTGTTGATCGTTATCTGAAATTTTTATAGGAACATTAGTGATGTTTTAGGACCATCCACAAAATTTTAGAAATTTTCTAACATCATTTCGACTATTTGTCACTAGGTTGAATTTTGCTGAAATTTTAGTAATTGCGCCGAAATTTCGGTAAATTTGGAAATTTTATTCAAAATTCTTTATTTTAAATTTGCTTTTTGAAGTTTGACTGGATTTTATCCGAAATTTCGAGATTTCGCCCACCTCCAAGATCTCAACAAAAATGAAATTTCAAACCCTTCTCTGGAGCGTCTATATGACAATCATATTTGAAATCCCGAGCTTTATCTTCTTTGCAGTTGTAGGAGTAGAGAAGGTACATACAATGGTACATGTTAGATGCATATAAGCTTATGTCACCTAGAATGTTGGGTAATGTAGGAAATGAAAGAGACAAGGAGGAGAGAGAAAGATCCTGCTTTCTCTTTAATAGATGATTTTATAGACAGTTAAGTGGGTAACCTGGTGGCTTTAGCTAGAGACGGTTTGTTGCTGTAGTGCCGGTGAAACAATTCAACCTGGCCAAATAAGACGCAAGCACCCGGAGCAAGCAAGCGACTTGTCAAACTATTCAATGAAAGTATGCATCTAAGGGCATCTAATTTCCCTGCATCTAAGTGTAGATTAAGCTAAGCAAGAGAAACCAAAGCTGCCAAATCTCGCAGTTTCTTGTTAACACATGATTCAGAGGGCTTGGTTCCAATCCATACATGATTCAAGGTCACGCCCGCGCACTGTTATCAGCCATTTGCCGATGCCTCCCAAGCCCAAGTTTTGATGATCCTAAAGTAGACACAATTCATTTGATATTTTCTCTACCGTTGCATATGGCTGCAACAATACGTTGCTAGCCAAGATTGAACACCCGAAACCAGTACATTTAACTTTTGCATGTGTTTAGCACGCAGTGTACAATTTGTTCGTTTCCACTGCAGAGAAAGCATATACACGCAGATTACCAGCATGTGAGAAGAGAACAAAGCTGATGGAAGAGATGGAGGAGAGGAAGCATATTTAGCCACAGAAGAACCCATATCAGATGGTTGCAGACCAAGCAACACAATATTTTTGATATCCTTGTCAAAAGATGCCACCAACTCCCAAACATATGAGCTGCGCTAGTTGGTCTTTCAATACCAAAAGCTAGATCTGAAAACCCCGACCATACGAGCAAAAGCGGCAATGAAAAACAGGTGCCTAATTGTCTCCATTTCGTGACAAAAGCAACACTTTGTACTACCTTGCCAATTACGTTTTGCCAAATTGTCCTTAGTCAGAAGAACCCCCCTTCGAAGGTACCACAGAAACACTTTGATTTTTAAAGGGGCTTTTAACTTCCATAATCTCCTATTAAAATTAGGGACATCACGTCTAATTAGCGCCAAATAATGTGACTTCACTGAGAATTGTCGAGATGGACTCAGATTCCAATAAAATTCATCAGCATTCTGTGTCAACTGTAAGTTAACAATACGTGAGAGCAAATCAGTCCACGCCGTTAACTTAACACCAACCAATGCTCGTCTCCAAACAATGTTTGGTTGGTAACCATTCATAAAAACTTACAATAGTGATGTATTTCTTTCAGTACAATACTATATAACCCGGTATTGATCTTTTAACGCAGTGTCCAAGCAGTGTCTTCCGAAACGAACACGAGGCCATTATTAATCTGAGCGTGCCAAACCGAAGGAAATCTCCTTTACCTTCATCAAAGAAGACCAAAATGCGAGTCTCGGTTTCCACTCAACTTGTACTAATGGTTTAGAATGAAGATACTTATTTCTAAGAAGTCACGCCACATACCATCTGTTGTTAAAAGCTTGAACAACCATTTACTCAAAAGAGCAATGTTCATAACATTGAGATCAAGAATTCACCCTTGTTGTTTGGGTTGACATACAATATCCCATTTTACAAGACGAAATTTTCTTTTACCCTCATCGCCTTGCGAAAAACGAGATCTGAAATAATCAATTTTCCTAAGAACACCTTTAGGTATCTCAAAAAGGACATCATATACATTGGGAGCGCTTAGTATTGAATTTATAAGAGTTAGCCTACCTCCAATTGAAAGATGCTTTCCTTCCAAGCTCAGGCGCTTTTCAAAACGCTCTTCTACACTTTTCCAATCAATTTCGTAATTTTTATAATGGATAGGAATTCCTAAATATTGCAAAGGAAATTCCTTGTTTACATCCAAACAAATCCATATATTGCTCTAGTGCTCCTTGGGCCTCCCCAAAGCGATTAGCTCACTTTTATGGAAGTTAATCTTTAGCCCGAAATTAATTCAAATGCACAAAGTAATAACTTCAAATTACGTGCCTTATCCAAATCGTGTTCCAAAAATAAAATTGTGTCATCCGCATATTGTAGAATCGATAAACCTCCGTCAACTAAATGAGGCACTATTCGCCTATTTGTCCTGTTCCTTAGCTCGACCAATCAAAACGCCGACATATGCTGACAATATTAAACAACAGAGGTGATAACGGATCACCTTGTCGAAGCCTCTTCTAGTTTGGAAAAATGGACCTACTTCATCATTTACATTAACCCACACTTCCCCCAAAATGAAAGTCTTAATCCAAGAAATCCACCTAGATGAGAAACCTTTCATTCAGAGAGCTTGAAATAGAAAAGGCCATTTAACCTTATCATATGCTTTCTCAAATCAATCTTAAAAATAACTCCATTCAAAATTTTCTTATTCATCTCATGCACGTTTCATGAAGTATGACCACCCTTCTAAGATGTTCACCACGCATAAAAGCGATCGAGTTGGTCTCACCACTTTATCTGCAACCATATTCAACTGCTTGTCGCAACCTTAGTAAAAATTTTGAAACTCACATTTAAGAGACAGATTGGTCAGTATTGTTGGATAATATTAGCTTCGAACTTTAGGAATAAGAGTAATTATTCCAAAATTCAGACTAAAGAGAGAATCTCCGCATGAAGTTCCTCAAACATATTCAATAAATCCTTTGATAGTATCCGAAAACTTGATAAAACTCACGGGAAACCATCGGGACCAAAAGCTTTATTATGTTCCATGAAAACAGCATCTCTAATTTCTTTCTCATTGAACGAAGCGAGAAGAAGAGTATTTTCCTCCTAAGAAACTTGTGGAATATCGTGATTGATGCCCTCATGAAGGTCTAATTGACTTTCACCCGGAGCACCAAATAAGCCTTTATAGAATTCGGTGATACATCTTTTGAGATTAGCCTGTTCCTCTATCTTACCCCCCTCATGATCCAGCGAATAAATCCTTTTCTTTCTATGTTTGCCATTAGCAATCAATTGAAAATAACGAGTGTTGTTATCCCCAAAAGAACATGCTTCACTTTTGCTCATTGGTAATATCTAATTTCTTCCTCCCTTAGTAACTTTGCCAAGTTCTCCTCGGCGGACTAAGGTGCTCACTCTCCATCTCGGATAACCCCTAAACTCATGAGCAACATCCAACACATTGATTATTGCCTCAAACTCACGTTTCTTTCTCTTATAATCCCCATTGCTCTTACATGCCCACCCCCGAAGATAATTACGCAAAGCCCCCAATTTGCGATTCCAACGTTGGACGGAATTATTCCCTCTAACTAGCTTACTCCATATTTCCACTACCTTGCCATGGAAATCATCTCTGGTTAACCAACAAACTTCAAATCTGAACTGTTTAGCAAAACCAGAAAAAGCTGGCTCGCCAGTGTCAATCAATAAAGGGGTATGATCCGAAATACTTCTGTCCAACGCTTGTACGGAAACATGAGGGAATTTAAACTCCCATTCGGAAGTCATCAGAACCCTATCTAACTTCTCATACGTTGGATTGGGTAACGAATTTGCCCAGGTAAACTGACGGCCCGTAAGATCGATCTCTCTCAGATCCAGGCTATCAATAACCGCATTGAATAAAAATGGCCAGCGAGCTTTAAATCTTGTATTATTCTTCTCCGAACTATTCCTCATAATATTAAAATTGCCCCAATAAGAGTAGGTAGATGGTTCTGTTGACACATTCGCACTAATTTAGCCGTAAATCGATTCTATCATCCTGTTGGACCATATCTTGCCATTAAATTTCATTTAAATTTATCTACCTTATTACATAAGTTGAATTTGATGCAAAATTCGCCTTCCTCAACCCCAACTAGATGAAAACATATCCTATTCACCCCTAAGATAATACCCCCTGATCTACCCTTAGGGGGTAGACAATGCCAAGTGAAATCAGCACCCCCAGAGAGCCGTGCAAACCTCGAACTTGACACGTCTTGTTTACCAGTTTCCATCACAGCAATGAAATCCAACTTGTTATCCCTAGCAACCTCTGTAATGTAACGAAATTTAGCCAAGTCTAGTAGACCTCTGCTATTCCAAAATAAGCCTTTCATAAAATCCCCTTTTTTATCTTTTAAGTTACGATGCTTGCGAGACTTACGTGATGAGGCAATTAGATCACAAATTTTCATATCTAGATCCTCCATCTCTATGTCTGAGTCTGAAGCATCCTTTGCCAATTCGCGAATAAATCACTATCCCCCGTAGTGATTTCGTCATCAGTTGAATCACAGGAAATACCCTCCCTGCTCACTATTTTAACACAGGAACTACCCTTTTTCCTAACTGAATGAGACAATCTTAATCTATCAATTTCCATTCTCTTTAACGCTTTAACTGATAAATTCCCACCAAGATCATTCTTTATCATCTTAAATCCTAAACTATCTAATTTTGCAGCACAATTCTCATCAAACAATGCTACAAAAGAGAAGGATTTGGACTCATGAGACATACCGTTGTCATAAGATAGTGAAGTTGTGGCGAATATGAGCTCTCCATTGGAGGTGCCATCGTCTTGACTTCTTTTCAGCATCCAAATTTCGATCGCTGTTCGGACGATAGCCTTACTAATCACATCCCCATCTGTCAAAACAACACCGTCAGCATTTTGGACATTACATCGTAAACTACGACGAAGCCCATTAATAGAGTTGTAATTAACCAGACTTGAGCCACAAGAAGTATCAGACATCAGGACAATACCTTCGGATGGCAATTCCACATCCTGATCCGGATGCTGGATCATATGTACTGGCCCCACCATTCTACCTCCATTCTGTGAACTGCTACCCCTCCCCTGATCACCATTCTGAAACTGCAGCCCACCCGATTCCCCACTGGAATGCAACTCATTTTTACCTCCCTCACGTCCAGAGCAACAGAAATGCTGATGATTCATATGTTCCGAAAACACTTGTCCTGTCAGTACATCTTTACCTGACAAAAACTCTTGTCCTGACAACATCTCCTGCGCCAACAAATGTTGCTCCCCAGCCATTGCACCACAATCAAGCAAAGTTTTCTGCTGATCACCATCCCCATGATTCAGACCAGCCGAAACCACCTCATTCAACTGATGCATGGAAGACTTCCGAACTGTCTGCCCTGACCTCACTACCTGTGTCGGCACATGAAGACAATTCCCTTCATTCGAACTGACCGAAGCAAACCCAACCGCTTGCTGCATTTGCCCAGCCATCAGGCCATGTGACGGCAAAATAAAATCTTCAGAGCTACTTTCAAGATCTTTCATCGGCAAAAAATCACCACCCTGAGACTTCTCTGCTTGACTAAGCAGCACATTGTGATCTCCAGAACAGACATCAACATCTGTCAAAGGCACTTCCAGAAACAACTCATCCTCGTGAGACTTCACCACTTGACCTGGCAGAACAGCCACAACATCTGATTGAATCGACATGCATCTCTCTGGCATTTTGGTTACCAAAATATTGGGCAGAGAATTTTCGATTTGTTCAACTGAAAAACTCCTCAGTTTCTCAACACTGCACGACCCCTTCACAGGTGAGTCCCTAGCCATCTGCATCGGAACTGGACCACCATCCTAAGAATTAGAATTTGAAACAGAAGAATCAGACCCACTTTTCATCTTCTTTATACTGGAATCATCTTTTCCCTCATTACCTGCCCCATCAGCACCTGCCTCGCCATCTTCTTTCTGTTCTGGTTCATTAGAGTCAAGTGGTGGTCTTGCCGCCACAAATGAACTTTCTTCCACAGAAAAAACAAGATCATATCCAACCTTATGAAAAACCAAATCAGTTTTGAGTGGCAGTGACCTCGCAAGCATACCCACTAATAACCGAATGACTCCTTTTTCTATCGTGAACATGTCAACGTCCAATGTAACTCCAATCAATGACCCTAGGGCCCAAAACCCAAGTAATGACGCCAAGCATGAGGTACCCAGTAACATGCACCCAAACCTCATCAAGGTGATATGCAGGTGCCACATCCCCACCAAACTCCCACTCAGAGATAGTTAATGTAACTTGATGATTTTTGAGTTTGTATTCTATATCTGACATCCGCTTCAACTCCTCCTGCAACGGAAAAGCAACAAGAAAAGCATCTTGATCATGCGGCAAAGCCTCCCAATTCTAGTCGATCCTAGTAAGCCTAGCAAGCTCCCCCTGAACTGTTGCCGCATCTAATTTTCCACCAGTGATTGTAACCAAAGCAGTTGGAGCCGGATCAGGCGTTTCCAACTTAAAATCAAACTCAGGTATTCTGAAGAAGGTAAGTTCATTCATCGCACACCCAAACATGGTAGCATTAGGTTTCGGCATCTTAAGAAGCGGACATTTGACCGGCAAATGCGAATTCAATTTGTTGCATATATAATAATCGAGGTTTGCTTGACAAGCTAGTTCTAAATGTCCAACCATTTTGCATCTGAAACAGAAAGGGGGACGAGGTTTTTTCACCTTGGCAGTGTCAGGAGCCTTCATCTCTTGCGGCAGATTCTGATCAGCACCATCCTCCACCAACCCCACTGGAACAAAATGTTGTCGCACAAATGCCGCATATCTTCCCCTCCCTCCATTATTGTAGCCACGTCCCCTCCCACCAGCCGTGACACGATCAGCCCCCAGCGATCCAGACGGTGGAGCTGTTCGACCAGCGAACCCCCCACGACCTTGATTCCGTCCCCGCTGGAAAACGGCCAAAAGGAGGACGGTCCCGATCCTGACGAGCCACCGGCCCGGACCGAGGAAGGCGATCTTAATGAAGAGGAATCACAAGTCTGATGATTATGGGGACAGACAGAGACATCAGTCACATAACCGATTTGATCTTTACATTTTTAGATGAATAGTACTTACGATGAGCATATTGTCTAAGACTGCCAGTCTTATTTAGGCCCAGGATCGTGCCTATTTTTGGCAAGTGCGACGTCGTGGCGAGAACTAATTGAAGCTTTGGGCCACAAAACATGTAAGCACATTTTGGTAAGAGGGAAAGAGTATTTCAAGAAGCAATAATTTGCAATTTGAGCGACTGGCAGTAAATTTTCTTGTACAAGATATCATCTACAAGAGTAGTGTTGATTCAGAATGAGACTGCATATGTAAAATTTCGTTTTTTTATAAAAAGACTGTACGTATAAAAAAAGAGCTGATGTACTTTTAGATTTCAATTTCCATTACTTTCAGTAAAAGAAAAAAGTATGCTAGACATTGTAGTGCTTGGGCATATCCTACCATTGACTCCCTCGTGCAGAAGCTTAGTTCCTAGTGAATTTCGGGAGATTACCGATGTTAATCTTGGAGCGGGACAGAATCTAATGCTGTTTTGGTTCAGAGCATACTAAATAAAGTTTCAAATTGAACTGCTCTGTTATATTCTGTATGGCGCACCTATTTACCCTCTATCCGGTTGTCTTTGTCAGATGGGCTACAGTGATCATTGTGCAAGGCTGAGTTCTTGCCAGAAATAGTATAAGTGAGGTTAGTCCAGTCTTTTTGCACACAATTCTCTTATTCTTAGATCCAGAGCCAACATTGTGGCCAAACACTTTCTTTGACAGCTCCAGATTCTTAGATAAGTGGATCAAAGTGAGAAGCTGGATCTGAAGCTGCAAAATTAAGTTCAGAGCTAAAAACATGCCAAGCAGGGTCTAATGTTCCGATAGACTCCACCACATGATTTGATAGGTGGATCTTGTCATCCTGTACCTCTGCTCATCCTGGTCCTCTGCTCGTAGCATTCAGGTGCATGCTGGCTTCTGCTCGATATGAGTCATTTCCTAGTGCCTTCCATGCCAAAATTACCGGTATTGATAAAGTAAATGAACCTAGTCCAAGTTCGCCTTATAATGCTGCATTCCATCTAGATGCGCAGCAGCTCGAGGTGGAAATTTGGAAATGTTTAGCTTATATGTACAAATTTGTACTAAAGTCTACTAGTTGACAATAACATGTGATTCAGAATTGTAAATTACGAACTAAAACTTTACTATCCATGCATGCATATACTAATGGCCCGTTTAAACAATATGATTTCTACTTCAATTGGGCTAGGGTGCAACACAATGTTTAACCAAATGTATAAGCCTATGCAGGTGCACTGTTTGATGACTAGTGAGGCACTAATAAACAGGACGAAAAACAGAGAAGGCTGCTGATATGGGTTATGGTCAAGAAGGGAAGAACCAATATATAGAACTCTGAAGGAAGATGGAGGGGGTGTGTTATGAGGTCAGCTCTTAAATAGTGTTAGGGCATATCTCGTGTTGTTCAGTGAGCTAAAGTGTGGTCGCAGTAACCAGAACAATTTATAACACGTGTTTGTTGCTGCTAAAGCAGGGGAATTACAAGTCTGTTTATGGAGACAGACAACACAGATTTGACCTTTGCGTTCTGAGATGAACTGCTGATCATGAACAAATTGTCTAAGACTGCCTATCTTAGTAAGGCCCTGGATCTCCCCTTGAGTGGATCCAACTGTTAAGGCAGGGCTTTGACATTTGATACTTCCTTTTTCGACCTTAATCCCATCTAATGTATTGAATTGTTATGTTATCTAATTTTGAAGCTTCATTGCGTTATATAATTGCAAAGATGTTTCTTATTACAAATAGTTGCACAAGGATGGAAAGCAAGCATAAGGCAACGTGATCAAACTAAAAGATTTCACCGAGAGTTGATTGGCATGTTCTAGCCATGCGATCCTTTCTTCTGTATTTTTTGGATCCAACATTTCTTATGGAGCTAAAGATAGAATGGTTCGATATCTCTACGTGCTACATACAGTTGGCTAAGTGGGCTGTGTCACCTAATAACCAGCAAAACCTCTGATTGAGCAAGTGATATGTCTTCCCTGACCAAATTATGCATCTCAGGGGAACATAAAAGTTAAAATATTTTAGTGCAGTGTAAGAATCTCCTCACTCAATTGTCCAAACTCCATACCATTCTTTACCTCGACATCCACTTTTAACATCCACTTTTAAGTTCCCGATGCCTTTCAAGCCAAAATTTGAAGATCCCTTAGTAGTAAACACAATTTACTTGATATATTTTTCAGTCCATATATATGGCTGCACCAATATGTTTCTACCGGAGATGGGAACACCAGAAACAAGTATAATGAACATATTCCAAGTCGAGACCAGAAACACATGTAACAGGAACGACTTGATCAAGAGTGTCTGAATAATGGGAGTTCTAATTGTACAGATCATCCTACAAGAGTAGTTTTGTATCAAAACGAGACTACATAATTGAGAAAGAGCAAACAACTTTTAGCTTTGTTTTATCCACATCTCAATTCCCATTACTTTGTCCAGAAGAAAAACACAGTCTAATCATTTTACCAGAATGGCATATACATCACCTCATCTTATCTCTGGTGAATTCCATGAGACTATGAAGCTAACAGGAAACTGTACTGAAAGTTTCTAGTCCATGTTATTGAATATCCAGCACTTTCCCAATGCCTCCAAACCCGAAATTACTGATATTTATGGAGTAAATGAACAAAGTTCCAGTTCATTTTATCATCGATTATGTCATCTAGATGTGCTGCAGGTCAATATAGGAAAACGCTGAAGCAACTAGTAGCATATTTACCTCTGGCTTTTCAATATCTGTGTCACATGTTGTACTATGAGATGCACACTCTGCCTCTTGGCTAGAAGTTAGATGCTTAATGAAGCAACAAACAAGAAAAGGAAAAGTAGACATGAGAGATAGCTGTTGCAATGTACGAAGATGGCGGAGAGGAAAGAATGAGAGATAGAAGAATCAAATATAAAGAGCTCTGGCATCTGGGGTAAGGAGGATGGTCTCTGTTCTGAGGTTGTCAGTAATAAATATTGCCAGCTACACATCACATTATGTTGTTATGGGATAGAAAATTTCATCTGGAGTCGAGCTATGTGTTAGAACCTTTAAGATGTTTTGTGAACGGTAAAATCACAGTACAAACCTATCATTTGCTTTCTTTTTGTACAACCATTCCACCTCCGTCCTTTTCATTTCAGCTTCCCCGAGTAGTTGAATTGATCCATTTGGAATTTTTTACCAATCATATCACTAAACGCCAAACGGGTGTTACAAAGATCCTACTGGTACATGACTTGTGCAAGTTTAGGGACTACCTAAGCAACACTCAACTACTACTATCATATCATGGTGGGAGATTCAGATTTGCAGTTCGCCATTTTTTTTTTCAATTTACACTATAAACACGAAGCATATACCCTAAACTAGTTTGGGATCGACGAATCTGGTTTGTGGTTTGCAGGGTTTACAGCAAATCCGGTAACCATGCTCATGGCCAATATGTACATATATACATACAATGTATACATACATACGGTAGCGCTAATCTGCGCTTACATGCAGATTAGGCTATTCCATGCACTGGCCAAAACATAATGAGTTAATGTGTTGCAAACAACGCCAGTAAATGCAGCCTAGTAGTAAATCACGAAACATTTTACTACAAAACAATTGATGAATTTACTAGCAAATTGCATGTAAAACACACCATATTGATTGAATCCAATTCAAAATCACAAATATATTTTACTAAAGAACAACAGATTGAATTATTTCCGAATCAGTTACTAGTTTATACGTTGGTCAACCCAACTAGTTAATGCATATTATAGTTTGTACTTGAATCTGTTTTTTCTTTACTTTAGCCATATCTTTTTATTGGTAGCTTGGATTTGCAAATGGTTTTCACCAGTAACTTACTGATGATGAGAGGAATAAAATGATATAAGTCTCGCTATTAGATAGTAATTTTTTTGGCTGATAACAAAAAATACTATATGTACAACATGAAACTACAACATATACAATATGAAATTACTACATCTGTAGCATATTTTGCACAGATCAGTTATTGAACAGTAAAGTCCATAAAAACTATATGTATGTACAAGTTTTGAAAAATTCTCAAAAAATTACCATAGGTAGGGAATATGAGTTTCTATAGCCTTGTAAAATTTGAATACCAAACTCAATCACATTTGAAAGATATGAAAATGACAAATTTACTATTCATCACTGATTAGCGCTTGTCTTTTTTATATCTTTTAGCTGATATTGATTTTGGACTTTAAATTTTACAGGGTTGTATAATCGCACCTCCCTTAAGTATGGTAATGTTTTGAGAAGTTTTGAAAATGTGTACATATGGCTTTCATGAATAAGAATTTAGTTCTGTTTGCCAGACCTGCAATAAAATATTTGAAAAATTCTTAAAAAATTACCACATGTAGGAGAGATGAGTTTCTATAGCCTTTGTAAAATTTGAAGACAAAACTCAAATGGATTTGAGAGATATAAAAATAACAATGTATCAAATAGCAGCATATACTATCTTTTACTCTTAAAAAATAACATTTTACTGTGAAAAATTCTCAAAAAATTACCACACGTAGGGGAGGTGAGATGATACAATCCGGTAAAATTTGAAGACCAAAATCAATCAGATTTGAGAGATATAAAAATAATAAAGTGCGAAACAACAACCTATACTAACTTTTACCGTCAAAAAACAATATTTTACCACCTATTACTCCATATGTTACTATATCCTATATAAAGTAGCCATACAATATAAAATATATGAAAATTATATGTACAAGTTTTCAAAAATTTCAAAAAAATTACCATATATAGAGGAGGTGAGATTCTACGATCCTATAAAATTTAAAGACCAAAATCAATCATATTTGAAAGTTATGGTTAAATAAAAAAAAACAGATTCATGTACAAACACTAAGTAGCATTTATTAGTCATTCATGTACAAACACGTTTATTAGCAGTTTTGCCACGTAATGGGTTTAGTCAATAGGACAGTTCGTTGCACTAATTAAAACCACGTGAGGGCTCAGTCACTAAGTAAAACTGGTTGGCGCATAGAATGTGCTATTATTCTACACGCATTGTAGAATAGCATATATATATATATATATAAAATTTTTTGAAACAAGTTTTATTTTAAGTATTTTTTGTAGAAATAGATTTTTGGAGATCTCAAGAGTTTAAATAGTTTATTTCACTATTTTATGATTTGGGGTTTATGTATTTCTATTTGCAATCTTATTAGGGCTTTTATGCAAACATGAATGCAATTAGAATTTTGATTCAATATAGAATATTTTTACATACACAGGTAGGTTACCATGTTTTCAGCACATTGGAACTAATTTTACCAAATTTAAAATTTATTTGCACAAGTTATAAGCATTTGAATTTTGAGAGCATTGTAATTAACTCATTTATGCATTTGATACAAACTATGTCCAAATTTAAATATTTTTATATATTTGGAGGGATTTTGATCTCAAGAACCTAGAAAAAATTTGTTTCATTATTTTTAAAGTTATTTTGCACAAATCTTACATAGAGCACATTCTTGATTCTTTCTTGAATTCAAATTTGAATTCTGTCCTGAGAACAAAAATGAAATATTTTTTTTGCATATTCTAAATCTACATGAATTTACACAAATTTAGAATTTTGTTTGGTTGAATTTGGAGAAGATGCAAAAGTTATAAGTAGTTAAAGTAGCTCAGTTAAAAAATGAGTCAGAAATTCAAAAATACGCTTTCATAATTACGAAAGTGTCTTTTCATTCAAAAATACGCTTTCATAATTATGAAAGTGTATTTTCATTTTCGCGGGTTTTATTTTAAGCTCGGCTGCACACATTGTAATCCCACATGTCAGTGGCTCAAGTGACGCATGTGATGTGAGGCTGACATTCCGGGCTCGCGCGTCATAGAGCCGAGAGCAGAGGAGCTTGGTCTTGAGCTCGCCAGCGGTGTGGTGGCACCGAAGACAGTGAACAACCAGCGCTGTGAGCTCCAACACCCCCATTGCGCACCTATGGGGTGGCTCAGGTCCAGGACCGTTCCAAAGATTTTGGGGGTCCGGGGCGAGCTAAATCAAATGGCCTTTTTATTGACTACCATAATTGTTGTAGATAAAATATCGAATGCTTTCATATGTAATAAGCTTGGTAAAGAACAAGTCACAACCAAAAGGTAGTTTAAACATAATCAAACTCATGTACTATTCAACTAAACTGAACTCTAGCCTGCAAGATGCACCTTCAAGCCCACCCGCGCCACATTGCCATCACTACCATAATGCTGCGACAAAAGCCAATCTCACCAACTCCTACAAATTTAAATGGGCAAGTTAAAGTTTCTTCTAACACTCTTAGATGCAAAGTCATCAATAATAGTATCAATATCAATTTCATCCAATTTATCCTTCTCAATGCATAAAATTGCCAAACCATTTAACCTTTCTTGTGACATTGATGACCTCAAGTAATTTTTTAATAATTTTAGCTTTAAAAACTTCTTTCGAAGGAGGCTACGATTATAGGTATGGTGAATAAGATTCGATAAGCAATTGAAACATTTGAATAGCAATCTAAATCCTTAACAAACTCAAAAATCTCTCAGGATTGTGAGTGAGCAGATAAAGTCATTTGTAGCACTTTTAGTTCAAAAAATTTATCTAACTCAATATCACATGAACTATTATGGGAAAATATTTTTGCAAATTTAGTGCAACAATTTCTTTGTTCAATATTATCCAATGACTTCAAATTTTTTGAGCTAAGTAAAAAACCAAATATACTCTTAAATGTAGTAAAATCCTCGAACCTGTTCTTCAATGAAGAAATTGCTACATCCACCATAACAAGAAAGTAATTTACCTCAAAAGACTTCTCAGCTGATAAAACCTCTTCATTATAATCACTTTCATCAAACTGCTTTTCTCGGGTAACTCGGCGTTTTATCGGAAATGATGCTTCTACATTCATGTTAGATGCAATTTGAGGGCCCTCCTAAATTAGGGGCCCCTGGCAGTCGCACCGACTGCCCTCCCCTTTGGGCCGGCCCTGCTCAGGTCTAGCGACGATGGTTGGAGATAGGCTTCCACCAGAGACATGCGGCGGTGCCATGGCCGAGTTATGGGAGAGCTTATAAACCGCCACATTTTCACCAATTAAGCATTAGTTGAGCATTAGTAGGTCGCATGGGTTCCATTTTACTTGTTGATGTGATCCATGGTTGGGCGAAGAGGACTGCCAACGTTCGCTGGACTTGGAGAAGAAGACGGCTTAGTGCGGTGGGCTTCAAGTGACAGGGGCTAAAAATGAAGATCGGTTAGTGATCAAGGGTTCACCAGAAGGCTCTGGGGTTCAACCAATTCGAAAAATCCTCACCAGATTGCCTCGCTCAAGCTTTTCCCCTTTTCGGGTTTCGCCGGCTCGAGGAATAGCGAGCGGATGACCTACAAAAGGAGCTCTTGCTCTTGATCAAAGTGAGAACGGGCTTGGTTCTTATGGCACTTCTCGGTTCTCTCGCGCCAGAGGATGATCGCAGCACAGGGTTGGCAGGGTATGGCGTTCACCTAGGCCTGGCAGAGAGGAGCTAGGCTAGGCTAGGTTGGCACCGCGATAAAGAAAACAGTGAGGTTCTTCTATCGTGGCAGTATCCGGGTAGGCCAAGTTGAGCAAGAGAGGAGGAAGGGCAGGTATGAATCGTCACTACTAGGTGGGGCTGTCTACAGGAGCAGTGCACTGTTCTATTGAAAAGAGGTGAAATCGCCTTATCTCTTCAGGGTTAGGTGATGATTTCGGGCTTTAAATGAGGGTCAAATTCTTTTGGAAAATTTTGATAATTTTTCTCAGTGAAGTTAGATAATTCTGATTATCCGGTATAATTTTTAGGTTGAAATAAGATGCATATAATTTATATTAATTCTGACAAGCTACTGTGCTAAATTTCTTGTTTTCTAGTTTTTAATTTATCTCAGAGCCAATACTTTATCAAGTATTTTTGAAACTCTTTTAGAGGTTTCATATGGCTATGATATTCTTTTGTAAAAATTTCAACCTAAGATCTTTTGTATTTAATTTATAAAAATTCGACATTACGTTTTTTAGATTTTAGCCTTTCTATTTTATATTTTTAAATGCAACCAACTTAATTATTAATTTTGATATTTTTAATGGTTATGGGTATATCAATTCAAAATATAAGGTAAAATTTTCAGCTCAAGATGATTTCGGGATATTTTTATTTAATTACGATGTGTTACTATTAATAGTCAAATTTCTTTAAATCACCTTTCTTTTCAAAAATAATTGTGTTCAGATGACTTTTTAAATTCAAAAATGGGGTTCTGGATATTTATTAAGATTGAATAAAATTTTTACACATTTTATCACTATGGGTCTTATACTCTTATCATTTATCTATTGCTTAAATTAATATTAAAAGGGGTTTTTCCTTTAGAGCATAATTCATGAAAAGTGAAGAAAATCCAGAAAAGTCATCTAAGACTACTTTTGAGCCACCTTAACTTCTAAACCGAATTCAGCTAAAGTTTTGCAAAGCTACAGTGCATCAGCCACTTGCTCGACAGAATGCCCAAGCCGCAACTTCTAACAGTGGGCCACCATAGCCAGGTGCTCCACTGGCCAGTCCCTCCTTTCACCCCACTACCTCTCCCAGTCCCCTCTGCCCAGACATTGCCGTGGCATGACCCGGCATTGCCATGCGCTGCCATGGCCGGCCTCGCCCTCGCCGACTCCGCTACGCATGCCATGCTGCCTCACCTGTTGCACGCTGTGCCTTAAGGTCGACCAGGCCCCCTTTTTCTCAGCTTACCCATACCTCGCCCAGCACAGAGAGCTAGCTGACGAGACCGGCAAGCACGATTTCGCGTGAACAACCACTGGGTGAGCTCAACAGATTATTTTGCCTCGCCGTGATGCCACCGCTGCTCTGATTTATTTCACCAAAATCGTCCGTGGTGCCACCGCTGCTCGATCTTCTTTTCCATTGCCGGCTGCACAATGGCATACCCCACAACATCCCTCCGCCGCACCGGGATGCTGAAACAATGCATCATCACTCCCTGGTGCTTTCCCCCACCACGGCTGAGCTCAAGCTCCCTCTTCCTCGCTTCAGGCTAAAGCCTCCACTAAGCTCAGCTCCTCTCCTAACTCTCTGGCAGAACTTCCATGAGTAGTAGATATTGTTCAAAATTTTCTTCTCTTTAGATATTTCTATAATAACATTTACAAGACACAAGCAGTTATAAATTTTGTAATTGAATATTCAAACATCCTAGATGCATTGAGACAACAGCTTGTCTGATGAGGAGGGTCTTAAAATATGAATATTTGTAGCACTTTCATCACCTTCTTATTCCAATATTTATGGATTCCAACGTAAAATCCAATTTCATTTTTTTTAGATAATGGATAAAATCCGGCTTCTGCAAATGCACACAGCCAAGTTTTTTAGATAATGGATAAAATCCAATTTCATGAATAGTTTGTCCTGAAAGTTCATACTATGATTTATTTTCATTTCATCCTCATCCCTGGATGAGAATACCTGGGATGAGAATACCTTCTCATCCCAGGTATTCTCATCCAGGATGAGGATGAAATGAAAAATAAATCAGAGTATGAACTTTTAAGACGAACTGTTCATAGAATTGGATTTTGCGTTAGAATTCATCAATATTAGAATAAGAAGGTGATGAAAGTGCTACAAATGTTCAAATTTTAAGACCCCTCCTCATCAGACAAGCTATTGCCTCAATGCATCTAGAATATTTTGATATTCAATTGCAAAATCTATAACTGGTTGTGCCTTTTAAATGTTATTGCAGCTGCCAAGAGAGTTAGGGGAAAAACATTATTTTATAGTCCAAGACAAGAAGATCTTACCACAAATATGATAATGAAATATTTATAGTTCAGGTGATAATACATTAACAAAATATGATATATATACCACAAATATCAATAAGTGTACATTAAGAAACTACATTATTTCATAGCTCAAGATAAGAAAACCTTAGGACTTTTTCATGTCTTCCATCATATGTGCTATAGCTTCCATAATAGAGGCTTCTCGATCCTCTCTGAAGTTTCACAACTCCAGTATAATGTCAATTTGTTTGACACCAAAACCAATTGATCTTCAGTCATATCTTTTAATCCCTACAAATTAAAGCGATTATGTTGTTGTAAAAAGGGAATGTTGGTATATTATCAATAACCACATCGAATTCAATACTAGAAAACATTTATATTACCTCTATAAGCTTAGCTTTGGCTTCTTCTAGCTCTACATTCGCCCTGTGGTCCATACTGATGAGTGCCGTATTAAGGGATTTAATATCTTACAATTTGTCATCTATGTCTTTCAGTTCTTATTTCATCTCATAAATCTTTTCAGCTAACTCAAACTTGCCCTTAGTTGTTCGATCTCCACTGCAAGTTTTTGTTTAGTTTCTAACAGTTTTTCCATGTGAACTGATGAAAAAAAGCCCCATCAACATCAAATTCAGGAACCAAGCATTGTCAACATAGTTTAAGTCTCATACATACATTACAGTTAAATTTCTAAATAATAAATTAGTGGATAGATTGATTTTTTTAAAAATAGGTTGAATTAAATTGTTATGGATACCTTACATTATGATGAAAGAATATTCAAAAGGCTCATGCAATATGATATGAGAAATCTCTGTAACGCTAAACAGTATGTCCTAGAAAGCTAGAACACAAGCTACCACTCTGAAGCCTAACACTAAATAGTCTGGGGAAGTCTCGAACTTTGTATTGAAAAAACTTCACGATGGTGCACCTGCCCCTGAATTGAACAAATCAAACCAAAGAATCAAAATTTGAACAAAAAGTTACGGATTTTACGACATTAGATGAAACAAGCAAAGTCTATTATAAACCTGTAGAAAGGATATTATTCTGTGCCAACCAAGCAAAGTAGCATAAATAGACCGCAGTCAATCTTCCAAAATAAGAAAGTCTGGTGGGTGGATTGGATTGTAGCATTGGATTGTAGCAAAGACTTTCCATTACAGAGAAAGAAAAGCTAGCGCCCAATGCGAAGCTACGAGTTAAGGTAGATTCAGAATCCCCTAGATTAGTTTTCAATTTTGCTCTTATCCTTATCCCTAAGGTGGCCGACTAATCAGCTAGAAACACCATGACGTGGTAGATCATCCTACAGATTGTAGAGGACCAATAACATATTACAGGTGCGCAAACAATTATTCAACAGTATTGCATAGTGGAATGCAACAGCTCTTATTCCTAAGAGCAACTCCAGCAATACTGTTGGGACCGGATTTTCAAATCCAAACCCTCTGTGTATATTTGTGCTAGTTCAGGAACAGCTAGCACATACAGTGGAAACAGTGATGATAACACAATCATATCACGAACCAAATAATATTAATTAAGTAGAAAGAATTAGCCTTATGGCCAAATTATTACAAATAGACTAGCCTCATGGCTTGAGTTCAATAAAAAGCAACGGAAATAAAATAGTAGCAGTAGAATGAGCCAATCCATATGCCACAGGCAATCGACTGGGGTACGCATCCTAGTAGTCTGGATCGCCTTCATCATAACCACAAGCATAGAACTCGTAGTCACCTTCAACTTGAGCGCACTCCTCTGTGGAAAGTTGGGAAGTTGCAAGGGTGAGTACAAAATGTACTCCGCAAGTTTTGGAGACATAATGCATGATAACTATATGCAAGGCTAAACAATTTAAGGCATAATATGGTTCATTTGGTGTAAAGCAGAATTTAACTTTAAGTACCAATAGTAATTTCACAAAGCATCATTTAACAAAACGATAATAGAGTAGTAATTGAATTTGATATAACAACTACACAGGTTCTAACCACCTGACTGACTCCAACCGCTAAACCATAATCCGAGAGTTCCATCCAGTCACGGATTCTCAAACCATCATTTCTATTTAAAACTAAACCATAAGATCTACAATGTGCTAGCGTACCTTGCCCGCCCTTGACCATGGGCACGGCTACTTAAGTAGTTTTAACTCTACAGAGTGTGTACAACTTTACCCACAAGACATGATCGACTCTTGTTGCCATGCAATTAACACACTTCCTTTGGTGTGTCGGTAGAGAGATCATGACAAGGCCTTTACAATGCACGACCCCGCTACTAACCGCGCTAAGGTTTTACGGCATTGAGGTTCCATCCACCAAAGATCTGAAGCCCCTCTTGCGCCTTGCGAGTGTCTCCATCCGACACCCACATTCAACCCAATGGCGAAGCAATAACGAGACGCACAAATTAATTAGCCAAGTCGTACCCATATAGACTTGTGGTTGTACGGTAGTGCTCGGTCCATGGTAACACATGCTTCGGTCCTTAATTGACTAGGGCGGAACATTCACTTTACAAGATCTCGTGCGTACATCACCCACCAAACATCCATCCGCCCCGGTCTAAGCCATTTCCACTTTAATTCAATTAAATAACAGCAGCAACACCAATTGCCACAATCTCACATTTAAATTTAAACAATGTTTGAAAGGTTTTCCATAATGGCATAATACCGAACGATTAAGCTAGATTAAGCAAATCTACTGTCCCATGCTACACTATTGGTTACCACCAAATAAATTAGCTAGTATTATTTAGGGTGACAAAGGTTTGGCATGAGCAACATCAATGAGGGTATAACGAGTTTTGGAATTTAACTACACCCTAAATTGCAGTTAAAGTACATTACGCAAAATAATGAGTATGCATAATTTAAAACAACATAAGGTTTTCATAAAATTTGGGATCAACATGTTCAAGGAAGACTTGCTTTTAATGCCTCTCGCAGGTTCTACCTCTGCCGGATGATTCGCCTGAGTTTCGACTGCGTCGTCTACACGTGAAACAAGAACAAATAAATAAAAAAAATTCAAAAATTGAAAAGAATGGTACTGGAAGATAGATAATGAATTTAGAAATTTGAATCACTGGAATCGGAGCTCGGACGAAGGAGAACGGGCCTCTGGAAGTTTCTCGGGAGAGAAAATCAGAAAAATGCAAAAGGGGGAACACGTGGCACCTTCTGATTGGCTGGGATTTTCGGGTTTTTGAAAAAATCAGAAAAAGGAAAAAGTATTCCCGCTGACACATGGGGCCCACTGGACAGAGGCTAGGCTCACAGTGAACCGAGACTATGGAGGGGACTCCGGGCGACGTGGCGGGTCACGTTGACGTGGACGCCACGCGGGAGGCTAGGGCTAGGGTGGCAGCTTGCAGGGCACTGACGCAGCTGCCACGCGGGGAGGTTGACGGGGACGGACACGCGGCACAGATCTGATGGCGGCTCGAGATCGGACGGCCACGGGACACGATCACGGGCGGGGAGACGTGGCCGCATCCGAGGCACAGGGGAACGATCGGACGGCCAGTGTTTTGCGGAGGAGGGCGATGACGAGGCGGCGGCGCTACTCCGCCGGACTTGGGGGAGATGACATGGCGATCGGCGGAGCGGTAATGGATCGGGCTCGACTCGGCATGGATCGGAAAGAGGGCGATGCGGCGAACTCGGAGATGTAACCCATCACAGCGGAGACGCACCGGAGCGGCTAGACGGCGGGGAGAAAGGCTTCAAGCGGTGGCGCAACTCCGGCGTGGGCGCAAGGGATGACGGCAGCGACTTGGGCGATGAGAAGCGGGGCAACAGAGGCGGCGCGGAGAGGCGAACCTCGGGCTGGGGTCGGCGGCGGCTTTTATAGCCTCAGGAGACGAGAAATACGCGGAGTCCGAGGATGACCACAGCTAGGGTTTCGGCGATGGTGGCGGCGGCTCGGGGCGACATGGCGCGACGCTGGCCGTCCACGCTGTGGCTAACGAACGGCCAAGGAAGCTGACTACTGTGGCGGTCTGATCTGTTGGATCGAGATCCAACACTGCGGCTGCAGACTAGGGTTTTCAAGGAGGTGGCAGGCGAGAGAGCGGTGGAGTGGGCGGGGAAATGGGCGGCGAAGGAATAGGGGATGGGAGTGGAACAGACCGAGCAGCAGTGGAAACAGACCGGGCTAGAGCCGCCGAGGAGAGAGGAAAAGAAAAAGGGTTTTCCGATTTTAGAAAATTCCAGAAATTCGAATAAAAACAAATAAATTCAAATAAATTCAGAAAAATCGCCAAAAATACATAAAAACTGCTTGAAGCACAAGGAACCCAACAAAAACTAGAAATTTTTAGTTTGATGGATAGATTAGTCAAATTAAATCTTTTTATTTTTTTTGGAAAATTCAAATTAAGCTTTATTAATTCGGGGAAAAATGCAAATGGTTCATTTTGAAATTCAAGCACTCAGAAACTCAAATTTTGTAATGTTACAAATACTCTCCAAATCTCACTCTCCAAAAGCCAGATTTGGATAACTCTCCAAAAAAATGCCTCTCCATATCTCCTCCCTCTCCAACAATACTCTCCATATCACACTCTCTATTTTATCTCTCCTATATTCTAATCATATTCCACATAATAATCATAACAACAATTGTTTTTTTTACCGATAAATTTAAATGGCTATATTTGAATGCGGAATTTAAAAATTGAAATTTATTGTGATGACTACATTGTAACGTTTATCTTTGAACGGGTAAATTCGAACGGTTATATTTGAACTCGGGAATTTTTAATTCGACTATGATGTACCAGTTTATACACTTCAATATTTGAACTCGGGAATTTTTAATTCGACTATGATGTACCAGTTTATACACTTCAACTATGAATGCGTTTTCGGTTTCAAGTCACTTGCCGACATTCAATTATATTGAATTTGTATTGACATGCAATTACCGGTAAATTCAAACAGCTAAATTTGAATGCGAGAAATTTAAATCCGAAATAGTGCATACATATATTTTAACATAGCATGATTTAGTAGTACAAAAGGTTCCAACAAATTAGTTCATACATCATAACTAGTGCTCAATCGGACCTATTACATATTCGAGCGATGATATCATTCTGCAAGGATAGGTAGTATTGTTGTTGTGGCCCACTCAAGCGACTAATATCAAGACTCATAATTCTCTTTTCTTCGACCATTCTTTTCAATTCGAACTCATTTTTTCTTATCTCAATCTTTTCCTTCTCTTGAGCAATCTTTTCCTTCTCTTGAGCAATCCTCTCCTGTTCTTGCGCAAACGCTCGTTCGTACCACTCTTCCTTCTTCTGCTCTTTCATAAGCTCCATTTCTTTCACTTCTTTCCTAAAGTTTTCCAATGCTTCCATGTAGAGTGAACCTGTTGCACCACTCTCAACTAAAGCTTTACTGCGGCGTAACCACTCTTTCTCGGCCTTCCTACCAGTTGGCCTTCTGAGTACATCAGCTTCTGCAGTAGGAGCATCTTCATGAAAATGACTTGCATTAGAGCTTATAGGACTGGAACTACCCGGGGAAGTATCATGCCAGAATTTGGAAGTATGTGACTCCATACAAACAAGGATTGCAAGTATGAATGCCACATGGACTCCATACAAACAGGGTACCTCCCGATGTGACTCCATACAAACAATACATCCCAGTTACACTAAGATGAATGCCACAAGGTTATAAACGTTAAAAGGGTATCGAGTTGACTTACTTTATCCAACGAATCAGCACAAATATCAGTAAACTTGGAAGAGCCACAAACTTCAGTGCCTTCAGTACCAACAAAACCAGTGTAGTTTAAATAGCAAAACCTGAGGAGGCAAATTACATTCAATGAAATCAGTAAGTTAAGAGATATGAGAATATGCACAGATTATTGATCAGTCATATGAAGGGATAGTGCATACAGGGAGATCATTTTGAATCAAAGCTTTCTAAATTAAATAAGTACCACAGAAGTAACCTATGTATGAAAGAATCAGAAGGCATGTATTCTAAATAACCCAGCAAAATGAGGCACCAGCCTTAAACCCATTCGAGAAAAAAGATGGTTAAAAGGTGTGACAAAGCTATAGGGAGGCCATTTATATCCATGCTACATACTCAAGCATGATAAATAGAATACCACATAAAAGAAACAAAAACTCCTATGGAACCATTCGACATTCATAGCCTTTCAATCCTATTCGGATCTTGCAAGACTGGAATAGGAAACGAAAGTCATCCTGAAAGATGCTAGGAGCTTCTTCCCCACATATCCATCCTAAGCTGGAACTGGCTACCCGCCCACTAAATGCTAGGCGTAATGAGGATAAGGGCCTCCAGGACAATGGGGTGATGCGAAGGAGAAGGCAGGAGAAGAAGCTGGCACACCAACCTATTCGGATAAGTGTAGAGAAGAAAGGGAATTTATTTGTTTCGGTATTTCTGGAATATGAGTGTGTGACTGCCAGACAGGTTTTCCACCTGGCATAGGAAATGTTTTATCCATTAGACAATGGACGCTTTTCTTTCGTATTTTCTTCTCAATGTGAATGTGTCAGTCACTGCCCAATCGAGGGCATACTTTCTAATCAGAATCCCTCAGCCAGCCCTTTCCTTCCTTTCACAAGTTTTCTCCTATCCAATCTAGCCATTCAAGGATACATAAAATTCTCTACCAGTAACCAGACCTAATAAAATCCAAGCAAGAGCGATACCAGTTGTAAAAACAAAGAAAGATTGTTGACTAATTGAACTTAAAGCTGGCCCTTCTAGTTAGCTAATGTGAGCTGAAATATAACATATTTGTCAGCTTATATAGTGACATCGTCACTCACAGTTGGAAAGCATTTTTTTAATTCGGCAGTGTAATAATCCCTTTTCCTTGATAATGAAGTTGCATTGACCTCCACTTTGCATGTGGACTAGTGTATGCCAGGAGAAAGAAATGTTACCGCTGTATTCTGCTCACCTTCTCCATATATGTTTGAGCTCAGAGATTAAGTCTGAACTCTGGTGCACGCCAATCTTTAAGAACACAGCAAATACACAGGGCCAATCAAAGCTGCAAAGGAGTATCAACTGTATCCACCCTACCCTTCACAAACTACAACACCCTCCATGGCAATTTCTATTGTGCACCCATCTACCCATACAAAACCATGGTCTTGAATAATCCGGTGCCACCCCTAAGCTATGATTCCCATTAAACCATACACCACTAATCAAGTGAACAGGCAAAATTTAGTGGGGGATAACCTATTTATGCAGGAACTACCCTTCCATCCTCACATCATTCCAACAATCGGCGATACCTAAATGGAGGATGATCCTCCTCAGATTCTCGGCCACAATGGCAATCTTGCTATTGTTAAAGAAATTATACACCCTAAATTCCTACCCCAATCAGAAGAAACTAAGAAAAAGTTCAGAGATTGCCATCCCAAAATTAGAAACGAAACAAAGAACAATAAAACAAACACAGGGAGATTAAAAGTAGCTTATCAGACGGAATCAATCGGAATACCTCCACACGCGTACCCGCCGTCCTTCTACAGCATATCCACCCTGCGCACAAACACACAGATTATCAAAATGCGTACCAATTTCTACGAATCAAAGAGGAAATTTGAAGAAATGTGTACCAATTTCTACCCAATCTTCCTCAAATTCCTCATATCTACCCAGGCCAACCAACAATAATCCTACCAGACTGGAATAAATCACGGCTCATTCGAGAACAACAAGAAACCCAGCGGGAAGAGCAAGACGAACCAGCGAGAAGAAGGAACCGTGCCCCTGTGGTCACCACCGCTGCGCCGCGCCGCCGATCCGTCCGCCACTCCCCGCTGCAGTGCTACTCGCCCTCGCCGCCGGCGCCGCCCACCATCTGCCCCGTCGGGGATTTGTAGCCTCGCGGGGGGAGAGGACATTGCGCAGCGGAGATACCAGAGCGAGGGGAACGGCCAGTCACTATGGTCGCGCGAAGATAACCGCGACTGCGCTTCGGCGAGATAGCGAGCGTCGGTAAATTTCGGGAGCGAAGAAGGGAGGTTGCTGGAGCAGCGTTTTTCGAGTGACTCGCTATAATATGACGATAGGGAGCGAGATACCAAGTCTGTTGGAGTATCTCTAAGAGCATCTCTAATAGTGTCTAAAATTCATTCTTAAAACTTGATGTTGGGTTTAATTGTAAAAAAAAGTACTCCAACAGTTCCTCTTTTTAGTTCCTCAAATTTTGGCACGCCTAAAAACAGCACCCCGACTCCTCATTTTTGTGCGCTCTGTCCGCTCCCAATCAACATTATTTCACGCTGGGATGGCCACGGACCAATTCAAAGGTGTTTTTAGGAGAAAATATAGGAACTGTTGGAGAACAAGGTATTTTGTAGACCCAAAATTTTTGGAAAGGTCCCAATCTAAGAATATTAAGAGTCTAAATATTAGGAACCGTTGAAGATGCTCTAACTTGGCAACTCCTGAAATTAATCTATAAGCAGCCCAAAAGGAAATTGTACAACTAAACAAATCTGCATTCTAGATGTATAAAAGTACTGCTCCTTCGAGAACCCAATCTACCACTCTAGAATAAGGAAAAAGAAAGGGAGGGCAGAATTCAGACTTACTGCACTTGTATATGTAATGTATGCCCATCTTTTTCCTATCAATGAATCGAACAAATTGAAACTAAAATCGTGTCAATCCGATCAGAAAGCTGCCATCGTTTTTATGAGATTATTAGATGGAGCAAGCAAGAGCCTTTACAACCATTGATATATTAACACATGATGATGCTTCACAATCACAAGCATGCTCTAGGTAGAAATCGATGCTTCACAATCACAATCACATGAAGATGCTTCACAATCATAACCATTGATCTATTAACACAAGGACATAGGGTACTCACTGAGGAGGAGTTCAGCGGGGAGGAGGTAGCCGAGAAGGAGGTTGTGGGGGAGTAGTTCGGTGGGAAGGAGGTAGCTGAGGAGGAGGTCGTCAGGGAGGAGTTCGGCGGAGAGGAGGTAGCTGAGGAGGAGTTCAGCGGGGAGGAGGTAGCCGAGGAAGAAGTCACTAGGGAGGAGTTCAGTGGGGAGGAGGTAGTTGAGGAGGAGGTGCTCATGGAGGTAGCCGATCGAGGAAAAGGTCGTCGGGGAGGAGGATTGCCAGGGCACTATAGTTTGCGGGAGACGAAACGTATGGGTCTGCGCTACGAACCTCTATCGGTATGGTTATATAGGGATCTGAGGTCATATCATAGATGGTTTTTAGTTAGAACCATCTATGATATGAACTTATCACAGACGGTTTTTAACTAAAACCGTCTGTGATATCATTGATGGTTCATGAAGAGAACCATCTGTGATTGTCTCACTGATGATTTCATTATATAACCGTCAGTGATGTTCTTTATCGTTTATGTTGAGACGTTTAATATAAGTCTTTCTGTAGTAGTGAAAATAGACACAACAAGTGATTTACTTCTCACAATATTAATTAATCTTCAATTTGCAGCTATTTCAATTCACTAGATTATCTTACCCTTTTTAGCCGCCAGATATCAATGGTGAAGTCAACTTCTTCAGGTCTTTTTTTTTTTGAATTTTGGCTAGGAGCTCTGACATTCAGTATAGAAGGATAACAACAGCCGCGCTACAGTCACACATACACACACGCCCACGCACGAACTCGCGACTGCACCTAGCTCTAGCGCGCACCCAGACGAGTCCAAGACCTAGCCATCCGAGTGAACACTCGATTGCCAGGTCTACTCTGATTATGTTACTCATGTCTTTCATAAATCATGTATTGCCATGTTCATTGCCTGCTTCCTCCATGTCCACCCCTTCTTCACATATAATCATTTTACTATTCATATGTCTGCTACAAAGCCTGCCTTCGCATCTTCATTGCCTCCTATTTTACTGACAAAAAAAGAAAATAATACTATTAGAAAGAATTAACGTATGACACGCTGCCATATACGGCAACCCAAAGCCCCAATCCGCTTTGTCATGTGTGCGCGATGAAAAACTTTTACAATGGATGGTCATGCTTGATTTGTACTAGCATAGCAACACTGTTACGCTTAATCAGTCTTGAACTTTTACAGGACATTCTAGGGGCCACATGTTATGTTTGAAGTCCAATAGATAAGAAACTGAAAAACAGAATGTATTAAAAACAAATATTTAACTCAGAAATAAACTTAAGTTTGTAATATTTGAAGATGGACAAGCCAGAAATTTGAAACTAAATTTAGAATACTTATAAATTCAAGTTTAGAATATAAGTTTCAGTTTTTTTAAAAGGATATCTTCATTTCAGTTATGTGGTATCAAGTGTTGAAGCAAGACCAGCTCTGATCTCTTCTCCATTACATACATTTTGTTCAAAACTCTTGTAAAAAAAAAGAATCTTTATTTCTCGAGATGAACACATTGGGTGGTTGATGTATTGAGCGTGTTCCATCCTAATTACCCACTTCTCTCCATCTACTTTTTGGTTATCCTAATTTTCCATTATCTTCTTTAGAAAGAAACTACATCGTAAAAGAGTTCTTGATCTTCCTAAAAATTAAAGCTCTCCATGTTCAAGGAACAAACCACGTCCTAAATAATGAAGTGCTACTAGCACCTGAATAGCTTGCCCTTTGGAAGGAATGCGCTTGGTTCTGTCATCCTCCCATGCGATTCACCCTGGTGGAAATCAATAAGCCATTCTTCCCCACCAAATGGCTCGAACATGCGCAGGGAGCTATTCAGTGCCATTGCCCGTTATCTCCCAATGCCTCCCAAGGCAAAACTGATGCTCCTGAAATAGTAGCAAGTGAGCTTCAGGTGAGGTTTCATGGTAGCATTGTAGTGATTTCTGATGACATGTTTCACGCAAATATCTAAGAGAACAGAGCAGCCTGCCTCTGAAATGCAGAG